>JZKD02S2021075.1:565730-585320 GCA_000966675.3 Picea glauca
CCCCCCCCTCCGCTTAAAGGTAGAAAGATGGGGAGGCTCCGGAATCCTATGTGCGTCGTTGATCCGAGCGCGCGAATATCCGCTGTCCAAACTTGATTTCCATTTAAACACAAGTGCAATGCATCCCAAACTTAGGTTAAGTGGGTTTTTATCCCATTCTTTATCATTTTACCCTTGTTACGAGAAATATCGTTAACATTTGGCTCCATGGGGGATAGAGTCATCCCTATGATGCTCTAAGAACACTTTTGCAGATTCATTGCCTTGTTGTTGGGCTATGGAGTCATTTATTACGCTGGAAAAAAAAAATTATTTACAAAAACAAAAGAGCCGACTGCGGCTCACAAAAAACATTTTTTCAAGAAATGCCCATTCACTGGGCCACTAAAAACCTCTTTGCCTTCTAGATCCTGCAACCTGTAAGTGTTGTTTGAAAATACTTCCAGGATCTTGAAAGGCCCAAACTAGAGGGCATCAAACTTACTGTGCCTGCCCCTGTCCTGCCTAGGTGCATCCCATTTGAGCACCAGGTCACCCTGCTCGAATTCTTTCTTTTTTCTCTTCCTGTCAAAAGCCTGCTTGATCTTCTACTGATGATTATAAGCCTTGTCCATGACCTGTTCTCTGATCTGTTTCACCTCCACCATCTGATGAATCCTCCTGACCATATGGTTAGGCTCTCCTTCAAGGTCCTGGAGGAATTTTTCTACAGCTACGACGAGCTGAGTGGGGAAAACAGCCTCGGTTCCATAAAAAATTTGGAAAGGTGAGATGCCCAGGGACTTCTTCATTGTCACCCGATCATCCCATAGAGAAAATTTGAGCTTCGAATCCCAGGCCCTTTTATTGTCTTCCAACAACTTCTTAATGAGCTTGATTAGGCTTTTATTTGAAGACTCTGCCAGTCCATTCCCCTGAGGGTAATAGGGAGTAGAGTGGATTAGTGAGATCTCAAACCATTCACAGAACTTGACCAGAGGCTCGGACCTGAAGGGGGTGGTGTTTTCAGTGACAATTCTACTAGGGCAGCCAAATCTGGCTATGATATCCTCCCGGAGGCTGATGATTACTTTGTGGGAAGTGCTTCTGGTGGGAACAACCTCTATCCACTTGGTGAAATAGTCTGTAGCAGTCAAGATCCATCTGTGCTGGCCACTTGAGGGAGGATGAATTTCTCCAATGAAGTCTAATCCCCACAGCTGAAAGGGTGTTGAAACTACTACAGGGTTCAATGGCAGTGATTTGAGCTACTGCTTTCCTGAGAACGTCTGGCATTTGATGCAAGCTCTGATTTCTCTGCAGACATCAGGGAACAAAGTGGGTCAGTAATACCCTGCCCGGAGGATCTTGTGAGCTGTGGTCTTCTAGAAATGGTGACTTCCGCAGAGACTGCCATGGAAATCAAACATTACCCTTTGGGCTTCTTGTGGGTCCAGGAATCTTAAAAATACCCCTAGAGGGTCTTTCCAGTACAGGGCCTGGTCAATGAGGCAATATCTAAAATATTTGAGCTTTAATGCTCTCGCCTTGCTTTTTTCCATTCCATCAGGAGGCCTCAATTCTTGTAGAAAATACAAGATATCCTTGTACTAGGGGCATGCTGTCAGTGATAGGGCACTCCGAGAACTCTTGCTGGATGACTCGGCTTGCTTATTGGTGAAGTTAATTCCCAAATCTTTGCAACTGGACTCAGCCAGCAACCTGGCTAAACCCTGCCCCTTTATCAACTTGGTGGGCTTAATCTCCAGATCAAACTCTAGGATCTTGGCAATCCATTTACCTCTCCTTTTGTCTATGTCAGGCTGTGTGAGAATGTCCTTCACATAGGCCGAAGGAACATATGCAATGATCCTTGAGTGCAAGACATAGACTCTGAAATCTTTGAGGGATTTCACTAGGGCATAGGCCTGCTTCTCCATGATCTTGTACTGGAGTTCAGCATCTCTCAACGCCTTGCTGTAGAAGGCAATAGGTTGCTCTCRCCCTTGATCATTTTTCTGCAACAAGACTGCTGCTACTGTATCACAAGAAGCAAAAGAAAAAATCAGGAAATCTTTAGAATAATCAGGATTGATTAGCACAGKTGCCTCAGTCAACGCCCTCTTTATTTGGAAAAAAGATTCCTTGGGTTCAGTAGTCCATTTCACTTTGTTTCCCTTCCTGAGCATGGTTGTGATGTGTTTCACCAACTCAGCAAAATTCGAGACAAATCTCCTCAAAAAAATTATCTTTCCCAAAAACGCCTGAACTTCCTTTTTAGATCTGGGAAATGACAGGGTCTGGAGTGCCTCTACCCTACTAGGGTCAATCCTTTCTCCCTCTGCTGACACTATATGGCCTAATAGATTCCCTTCCTTCATAGAAAATAAATACTTCTTGGGATTCAAGGATAGGCCAAACCTCCGACACTTCAGGAAAACTTTCTTTAAGTGGCAGCAGTGCTCCTTGTCCGTCCTGGAGAAGACCGTGATGTCATCCAGATAGATCACCACAAACCTATCTTTCTCCCCAATGAAGGCTATGTCCATGGCTCGCTGAAATGTGGCTCCCGCATTCATCAACCCAAAAGGCATTTTGGCATACATAAATGTGCCCCATGGAGTGGTGAAGGTCATTTTTTCTCTGTCCTTAGGCATGACTGATATCTGATTGTAGCCAGAGAAGCCATCAATCATGGATATTCTAGATGCACCAGTGACCTTCTGCAATATATGTTCCATGTTGGGCAGGGGATAATTTTCCTTCCTGGATCTCTTGTTCAGGTTCCTGAAATCAACGCAGAGTCTGATCTCCCCACTTTTCTTTCTTACTGGAACCAAATTGGCCACCGAATCGGAATATCTCAAGGGAACAATGATTTGGGCATCTAGCAGCTTCTTCACTTCTTTCTCCATGACAGGTAGCAACATGGGATTTATTTGTCTCAGCTTCTGCTTGAATGGCTTAGCCTTTTATTTCAGTGGGATCTTGTGCTCAATGACAGATGTGTCATACGTCTTGAGGTCTTCATAGGTCCATGCAAAAACATCAGCAAACTCCCTCAGCAACTCGGTATATTCATCCCTCTGCTCCTTGGTCAAACTCCTTGACATCTTGACAAATTTAGGCTCCTCTGGTGTGCCGATGTTGCACTCAGTTGTGTCAGCATCATCACCTGAAACTCTCCCCTTTATTGCCACATCATTTCCATCAAACAATCTCTCTAATGGGACCAGTCCCCTTGGAATGTGATTGCTAGGCAACTGAATAATGTCATGCTTTGCTATTTTACTCAGCAACTCACCCCCATCAAACCTTTCTTTAGAGATGGAATCTTGGTCGATATGCATTTCTGATAATTCTTCAATAGTCTCCAAGAACTTTTTGATCTCGAGATCACCCTCAAACACCTTCCAATGTTTGACGTTTTCAGGTATGGAGGGCCTGTATTTTACTTCTACATCATACCTCAGTTTGGGTGGCAAAGGTACTTTGAAGATACTTGCTGATGTAGCCAAGGAATCTGCCACTATGTTTTCTTCCCTTGGGATGAAAGAAATGTTAAATGCTGAGAAGAAACTGTCAATTAGATCCCATACCTCATTTATGTAACTCTTGAGTCGAGGATGTTTGGCCTGATAAGCGTTTTTGATCTGCTGGACAACCAACTCAGCATCTCTGAACACTGCTACCCCTTGAATTCCCATTTCCCTTGAAGCTCTTAATCCTAGGATAAGAGCTTCATACTCTGCCACATTGTTGGTGGTTTCAAATTCCATCTTATATGATAGGGATATGGTCTCCTGAGCAGGTGACACAAAAACCACCCCAGCTCCAGCGCCTTCTCGGGAACAGGCTCCATCAAAAAACATTTTCCAGATTGGGGTGATGGAGGGAGGAAATTCAGGGGAGAAAGTGGGTTTCTTTCTAAGTTTCATAGGAGGCTCGGGGGTGTGGGTGAGCTGCAGTAAATTGGACCTTAAATCAGTGTCCAAGGCAAAGATGGGATGATTGGTCGGGTTGGCTTCATCACTGATTATCTAGGCCAGTTGGGCTTCCCTGTATAGTCTTCTATGCTCTCCTCCGAACAATGGGATGGTAGCATACGTGAGGTCCATATGCAAGGTTCCCCCTAGTCTCTTTATCCAATATCTTTAAAATAGCATACCGAACTTGGGGGGAACATCGGCCACTACAACATCCATGACCAGACTTTTCATGGGCAGTTGAAACAAGGTCACAACCAGGTCTTTAATAACTCCAAGACACTGGACTCTCCTGGAGTCAAAAGAATAGAGGTCATTATAGGCTCGGGTGACTTCTAGTCCTAATTCCTCCATGACAGTTTTGGGCATGAGGTTGTGAGAAGCCCCTGAATCCATCAAGCAGTTGTGCAACACTTTATCATGTATGTTCAGGGATGTGTAGAAGGGAGGGGATGAATCATCTCTATCTTCTACAATGGGACCTAAGACGACTACTGGCTTTTCATCTTGGAGGTTTATGAAGTCTGTGGGAAGGCATGAGGGTTCAGACTATAGAAGCTCAAAGAAGCACTTTTTGAATTCTCCATGTTTAATTAGCTCGGTGAGGGGCACAGGGATCCTAATCTTTTGAATTTCATGCTCGAAATTAAAAGGAGATGTAGGCTTTGGAATTTCTCTTATTTCAGGAACATGATTATGAATAATAGGAGAGGGGGGTTGGGCCTTCTTACCTCTGTGAGAGTCTGCTACTTTATTAGCAGGTTTCTCTGTCCTAGTGGACTGCTCAGGAATATCAGGTGCTACTGTCTTTTTATCGGACCTCAGGTTGTACCTGCCTCGGCCGCCCCTAGCCTTATCTCCCTTGCTCAATTCATTTAGCTGATTGTTCATGAGAGACTCCTCGTAAGCTGCTTGAGTGAGATGGGGAAAAGGAGGAGTATCTTCTAAGAAGTGGATTTCAAGATCAAGCTCATATGTTTCTCTTTCTTCCTCATCAACCACCAAATTGTTCTGAAAAGGGGCCTGAATCCTTTGGTCTTCTCTGTCTCTTCCCTTGTCTCTGTGCATAATCGGGGGAGAAATATTATTTGGCCTCCTGAAACCTCCTTTGTTTTCGGCGCTATGAGGGCCCTTATACGCTTGCCTCCTTTCCACCTTCAGTATTTCCATCTCTTCAGACAGAAACTTCATCATCTTGGTCAGTTCATCCACTTGAGGGTGGGGCACCGATGAGCCAGAAGTTGAGGCTTCGTATTTTCCCTTTCTTCTGTCTGTGTCATCTTTACTCCTCAGTCTATCAGCTGCTAATATATTGGATTCCACCTCGACAACCATATCTTGCATTTGAACTATGGAGGTGGTTCTTCTTTCTCTCAATAAAAGGCAGAAATCAGGGTCAAATGCACCAGCATAGGAAATTTTGGCAGAGGCTTCTGAGGGATTTATCTCTACAGGAATATTATTATACATCTTATTAAATATTTTGGAGAAGTCAGAGACAGACTCTCCTTCCATTTTCTTCAGAGACCCAAACTCTGTCATGTAATACATGAAATCTTTCCTATCTCCCCACTGCCTCAGGAAAACACTATCCAGTGCTTCAATTCCAGCAATAGTTATGGGGGGCAATCCTCTAAACCATTTCCTCACCTTGCCATCCAGGCTCTGGACAAAGACTCTCATCCAGACATCTTCATTTTCAATGTTTAGGTTTTCTGCATAACTGTAGAAAGCAGCCAAGTGCTCTTCTGCAGTTATGTCCTCTTCTCCAGTGAACTTGGGCATATATTTCAAGTAATCTCCAGCAGGGAGTGGGTTCATAGGATGGGGTAGGATTAAGGGAGGATATCTAGCAGCGACTATGGCATCCATTCTATTCGGAGGGGGATTAGCACCAGCCATAGGAATATTAGGTGGAGGAGAACTTGGAGGAGAAGGAGTTCGTGAAGGGGCTACTGGGAATTAGTCTCGGAGCGGAGTGGGAAACAAGAGAGGATTCAAGGAGAAGGATAATGAGCTCAAGCCAACATGAGCTCCTCTTTGTGCAGGAGTGGGGAAATATTCTGTAGTCTCGGGTCTACGCCAAGGAACAGCTTCAGAGGAGAGGGGAGTGACAAGGATTTCTTCCTCCAATCCCAGATCAGGAGGGGAAAACTCAGTAGGAACACTCTCAAAATTCAAGAAACGGGAAACCTCTGAAGGAGGTCTATTAAGAAACTGAGGAGGAGAAAAAGGAGTTCTTACAGAAGGAGATGGGGAAATACCTAGTTCAGCAATGGAAACTTCTTCTACAGATCTCTTTCCTCTTCTGAGAACCGCCTCTGGGTCGGCTTCGGGTGTAGCTAGGGGCAGCTGTGGAAGTGACCGCGTATGTCTACCTCTGGAAGTCACAATTAAAATAATGGGTTCGCTCCAGTGGAGTCGTCACAATGGATTCGCCAGGTGCATAGTAGCAATGTTCAAGTTCTGATATCTGATGCACCTTTAGAATCATCTAATCATTGTCGTTCAATCCTGGAGAAAATATTCAACTTTGTCCCCGACAACGGCGCCAGAAATGTTAGCGTCAGAAGTCACTCCTGGATTGCTTGCAGGAGCAGAGCCCGACACCCATCAGTTTTATGTCACGATTGTTTTAATAGATGATCAAATGGAGAGAGACTCGAGGAAACATCACTAAAACTCAGGGACTGGGTCTGGTACATAAGTAACAAAGGAGGTATTGACCTAACTGCAGCCAGTGGGTTGATTAAAAGATGAGCAGGTGGAAGACTTGGTAAGAAAGGTGAACAAACAACTTTGGGCAATAGGCTTTCAGCGGTTTGCAGAAGAAAGACTCTGAATGCAAGATCCTCTTGGTCCAAGGTCTCAAGAAACTGAAAGGGGGACTTGACTGGATCCTCCAATTCCAAGTCACTCGACGCAAGAACCGATTAGAGACAGTGCAACTGTTACAGTGATCCATTACAACATCATCCTATAACAGCTATAGCTCGACTGGATCCTCCAATTCCGAGTTGCTCTAACACAGTGTAAAAAAAGGCATGAAAGAAAATGGCATTTATAAGGCAAGAAGTCTCAAGAGTTCATACATAACCAGAGTATCAGTGCTTCATTAAAGCTTTACAACCGGGAGCTCTGCTCAACCATCGATGCTTACAAAAATGGTGAAAATGTCTACATATACTCAAAACAACAACATCAACAAAATTGAGATGCTGCATTAAACACCTTGCGTCTGCATGGCTTCTGAAAATCTGTAGCTGTTGCCTCTGAATGATCATGCAACTTATGGCAGACGCAATCGAATTGCTAATAGTTCTGTGGGCGAACCGACATGCCTTTAATTCGTTGTCGGACTTTCCCATTATGGAGGAGGCGATGTCTAACCACCACCAACTACCCTAATAACGGCTTCATTGGGAATGATGATGGCCCGGCCAACTTGGCACCTTTTGGACATGGATGGCCCCTCGCGCTGCCACCTGGATTAACAGAACTGCCTGATGGATAGGCGTGGAGGCCGGCGTGAGGGATGGGGCGCATAACGGGAGTGGTGGCACCAAAACTATGAGTGTGGTAATAAGTGACGAGGCGTGAAAGGGATGACAGAGGAAGATACATGGTAGAAGACAATAGGTGGAGAGGGAAGGAGATAAGATATAATGGGCTTGCTTTTAGTGAGAGGCTGACGTGGAAAGGAGCAGGACACATGGCAGGCAGTGAGTGGAAGATGATATGGGAAAGGGACCACACGGACCAGAAGAGGGGGAGATGGACAGATGATAAGGTAATATGACAAGAAAGGGTGGCCCCACGTCGATTAAACACAGAAAGACAGAGGGTGCCCAGATTGCCTGTGCGTCGTTGATCTGGGCGCGCGAATCGCAGCCGTTGGAGAGATGCATACTCGATTTCGGACCCCCCCCTCAGCTTAAAGGTAGAAAGGCAGAGGGGTCCGGAATCACCCTGCGCGTCGTTGATCCGGATGGCTCGATCATGACCATTGGAGATGCACGCCCTCGATTCCAGACCCCCCCCCCCTCCGCTTTAAGGTAGAAAGATGGGGGGGCTCCAGAATCCTATGTGCGCCGTTGATCCGGGCGCGTGAATCTCCGTTGTCCAAACTTGATTTCCATTTAAACACAGGCGCAATGCATCCCAAACTTAGGGTAAGTGGGTTTTTATCCCATTCTTTAGAATTTTACCCTTGTTACGAGAAATATCGCTAACAGATTGATTTTAGTATTTCTTTTTCTTCAATTTGTTTATTGAGCTTATGATTATCTTCTTCAGATATTTTTCTTGGAATATGAGTGAGGAGAGAGTTTGTTGAGTCTTCCTCTAAGATTATTTCTAAGGTATACAAATTGAGGAAGTGGTTGGATGTTTTCTTCTTGATTTGATCAAACTCCTTTATGATTTCTCCCATCTGAGTTTTTATTTCTGAGATTTGATTTGTCCAATGTATTGCTTTTGTTTATCTATGAAAGAAGGAGGTATTTTGGTCGCCTGCTTTCAGCCAGAGACTTCTAGACTTTAATGTCCATGTGATTTCTTCTTCTTTTAACACTTGGATTTATTATTTTTGTGCCTTTTTTCAGACATTATTTGACTTTGTTGGACTTCCTTTGTCTCCATTTCCCCTTTTATTTTTTCTAGTTGAAGTTATTTTTCTTTGACCTTGAACTGAATCGATCTCGAGGAAATTTTTGCCCAGGATTTAAGGGTCTCTTTTACCAGCTTCAACTTCTGCTCCCATATCAACATCGAGGAACCAGTGATCCATTGGCTCCAAACTCGTGATATAGTGGGATAAAAATCCGGTCGATCCATCCACAAGGGATTAAATCTAAACGGAATAGGACCCCAATTTTTTTGAGATTCAAAACCTAACTAGATATGGCGATGGTCTGATCCTGCCCATGGAAGGATCGTTGAAGAGTTTGTGTCTAGTAATGCAAGAAAGGAGATTCTTATTAAAAAATGGTCAATCCTGACCACAATGTGGCATGGCCCTGTTCTTCTGTTGTTCTATGTATAGAGACCTTTGGAGGGGGAACATCAAAGAGATCCAGATCCAAGATTAGATCATCCATTTTTTTATCTAAATTGATCCCTCACTATGGAACCACCTCACTTTTCTTTTAACCCTCTTGTGGTATTAAAATCCCCAACTATAATCAAATTTTGGGGAATATTATCATTGGCTAGGTCTAGGAGAGATCTCCAACACCCAGCTTTTTCCAAGTAGTTATTTGGCATATAAACATTAATAATTATATAGATCATACATGTGGATTTTTTGGATAGAGAAACCATCATCCAAAACTCAGATTGTAGGTGATCCTCTAGATTGAATTCTTCTATGCTCCAAATTGTACATGTCCCTCCTGAGGCGCCTTTCGAGCTAATTGCTTTTCCGTCTCCCTTTTTCCAATTTTTTTGCATTTCTTGGAGGGTTTCTTGATCCCTCATTTTTGTCTCTTGGAGTAGAAGGATTGAGAGATTTTCGATTTTTATTAGCTTTTGTACTTCTTCTTTTTTTTCCCTGCTCCCTAGACCTCTACAGTTTTAGGAGACAACTTTCATCATTTACCAGCGGGTTCCCCCCCCCCTTTTGAGGGATGAGAAGTTGATCCCTTATGATGGGTTGACTTATTTTTACTTGATGTACTCTCTTTCCTTAGCGCTTCCTCTAGAATTTTTTGAATGCCTAATTCCTTCTCTCGGTCTGTTGTTGATTCCCTTTTGTTTCTGTTAGATTTTCTTCCTACTTTTTTTATTGTGGTTGGCTGAGTGACCTCTAAGTCTAAGTCTCTATCAGAATTTTCCGGTTGTTCTTCCTCAGAAAAAACAGGAATCTTTGGAGGGAGGTTCGAAACATATTTTGTTGTGTTTTCCCCGCTTGAAATCGAGATTTCTTTCTCTTTTCCTTTTCTATTTTCTTCTTATGTTTCTTCTTTCCTTCTTTTTCCATTTTCTTCCATTTTTTATTTTCTCCATGTTATCTTTTTTTGGTATTCTGACGAAACTATTGTGACTTGATTCTCCTTTCTATGGTGAGCTTCGAGGTCTTTCTTGCAGATCTATGGATTTTTCGTGTTGCCCTTGTGGAGGATTCAGGGAAGCCACCTTCCCATTAGTTTTTTTCCTTTTCGGTTGTTGCCATTGGTCTTGTTTTGGATCTTACACCTGGGATCCTTTGGCTTGTGGACATATTTTCATGAAATGTTTGTATTCATGGAATGATTTTCATTTGAATGGGATTTTATCATAGTCGACATGTTGCACATAAGACCAATTATCCAAAGTCAGTTGGATTGCCTCTAGGATTCCTTTTTCTAGATCCACTTCCACATAGAGTTTGGCACAATCTTGAATCCCTCTTCGTGGTCCAACATGATTGATGTATTTTCCCAGCGAATTACCTATGTTTTTTAGGGTTTCATCATTTCAACAATGTAAAGGGAGGAATGGCAACCTGGCCCAGACAGGGACTGCTGAAGGAATATCATTTTCTGGACCGAATTATGGGGTCCATTTATTAAGATACATTCCTCTTGCACCCATGAAATATGGTCCACTACGAAATATTATATCCTTATATTCTTCTTTTTCAAATAGGAATGCAAAGAAACCCTTACCACAAAAGGCAGTAGACATCTTCCCCTGGATCAGTTTTCTCTAGTTTAGATCTAACAGTGATGCATGGCTTTGGGGGAGGGCAATAACCCCATGAAATTCCCTATCAACCCATTTTTTGCGAGTCTAAGTGCTAATGGATGGGTTGAAGAAGGATGAGCTTCCACTTTAGGAATCTCGTCCATTTTTTTTACAAATCTGGAGGGAGCAGACTTGTGGGTTTTTGCATAGGAAGAGATCAATGCATGAAAATAATGGAGGTTCGAAGACAAATATCCTGGGGGGTTTACCCCCCTCAGAGGGGGCCATGGATGATCCACACAAAGCCGCGTGATGTTGAAACCCTAGCAGAGCCACGACTATCAAACGAATGCCAGAGCTCGATTAAAAGTGATTGTCGGTACCATTATTTTTGGAGGTTGTTGAGAATAATTGCACGAATATTTGTTTTGCGCGCATTATTATATATTTGTTCTTCCTTGGTTACTTAGTGAATTCGATACATATTATCATTATACTGCAACATAACCCACTTATTGTAACATTCATACTATTGTGCATTTCTCATATAAGAACCAAATCTAATCTAACCATGCATAAGGATAATATTCATGAACAATCACATAACCGACAAGCAAAACATAGTAGTTAACGTGGTTCACCCAAATTTGGGCTACGTCCACAACAACTCGCTTCTTTATTATTCTTTATGTAATCGCCTTAGACTGCACACTACGCTTGCAATAGATATATCAAAATATCTCTTTCTCCATCTTTGTAGTCGCTCTGCAATGAAAGCCTCTCTTTGCAACTCTCTTTGTCCACTCAGACATAGACTGTTTTCCCCTCAACTTATTCTATCACTTGCCTTACAAAAAAATATATGAACATAGAATAGAGAACTTCAACCTAATTGGACCCATAGGAGAGAACCCCTAATCTTCCCAACACATTACATATTTATACATAATTTATAGGGCTCAAAACCCTACTTTGCATATCCCAAAAACCAAATTACAACTCATGACAACTCATGTTGACTCGTTGATCGGGCTTGCTTTTCCCGATTTTACGTCTACATGATGCTTTTGCACTCTGATTGTTGTTCCTCTTGCTTTTGTGTGTCTTTATTCTTTTGACATGTCGAACTATTATCCCTCCTTTTTGCTCGCTTTCTTCTCTTCTTTATCCTCTACTTTATTCTCTTCTTTATCCTTTGCTCTATCCTCTGCTTTATTCTCGACAAAGTATGTTCTTAATGCGCACTACACTTCTGCATGTGTCTTTTTTGTGCACTCCTCTCCTACATGTGCCTTTGTTGTGCACTCCTCTTCCGCATTGTCTTATTTCTTCTTATGTTGCGCAGATCCTCCATACTTATGATTTCTATGAAACTGAATCCGAAATTCCTGTAAGTTGAATCCAAAATGCTTGTCCAACAATAGATCCAACAAGGTCCCATTCAAAACTTACTTTTTTATTTCCCTTGATGTCAAGAATGATCCCTTACACTTACCATCCCAATAAAATATTTTAATGTTTAAAAAACCCACATGCCTGATGCTCCATACAAAAACTCCCATGATAAACTAAATATGAAAAAGAAAGGATTGATACAAATAAAAGTTTAACCTAAACAATAAATTTAAAAAAAATGGATGTGTGGAGTAATGTGTCATTGATCATGGTTATTTATATATAATATGGATGTGTCATGCCATGTATTTGTACTCAATTGAAAAGTCTATCAACACATAAATTTAGGGTAGATTGAGAAGAGTGGCCTATCTAACATAAATTTAAGGTAGATTGAGAAGAGTGGCCTATCAAGTACAATGATCTACACCAACAAGAAACCTAAAAAGAGAAAACCACAAGGACTTGTTAGATTTAAGAATGGAAGAAAAAACTGAGACACTATTGTTCCTAGAACATATGAGACATCAAACAACACAAGTAAGCCATATAACTTCGCTTGTGTTGTTGGTTTTGTTATTGAGTAATATTGTAGTCAAGTCACATCTTGCATAAGAGGAGAGATAGCACATTGATTTTTTTTTAATTTTTCTTGTATTTTTGAAATTAATTTGTATTTCATGCTTGTTTCGTATTTGAATTTTTTTTATAAAATTTTGTAATTTTTTTTCAAAGAAAAAATTCATATTTTTTATTCCAATGGTTGGTTGCACCCACTCATTGTTCACCCTTTTGAGATATTTTTTTGTCTTTAGGGTAGAAGCTTCTTCTCTTGGATGGTTTTTTTCCAATATGATAATAGTTATCATCAATTCATACAAAAATTAATTTTGGTTCTATTAGTGGTGTTGTAGACCTAGTTGATGAGATTTCCAATAGTTGGTTGTTGATGGTTGATGATTTCTTGGAAATATTTTTCACTTGATGAAGACACTTGTTAGTGGTTCTCGTGGGGCCCACACACCATGTGCCCACTTAAACCTTTTTCTCCATCATTCATCATTTGATTATTATGCACTTTCCATTTAAGAATTATGATGATAACCTATGTTACTCCTTTGTCTCTTTACAATGGGACATCATCCTGGTACATGTGTACATGTGTTGTTTGGAGCAAAAAAATTTGGCCTCCTTGGAGTATCTATGATCATTGTTAGTTTTTTGTTATTTTGTGCATTTGAATAATATTCTTGAACTTCAATATATTCAACCATCTCCATAGTGTGTGCTTGTTTCTTTTCTATGAAGTACTTGTGTTATCATTGTCGGTGTTTTGTCATCTTATGCCTCTACCACAAATCCTTTCAACTTCAACACTATTATCTTTGATTTCCTCTTGTCAACACTATCCCTTGAAATTTTTTCTTAATCTTGATTATGATCCAGATATCATCAAATTGATCATTTTTGTATGGAAATCATTGTAATTATTTGGCCTTTTTTTGTACCTCATCTTGAAGGGAGATGCTAGGATAATATTTACTTGGTCAAATACTAGAGTACATTTATTTTTGTTTCTATAGCCTAAGTCGAGCTTAAGAGGGGGTGTTGGTGTGAACAATACACTTTATTATTTAATCATAAGCTCTTAATCTTGACAACTATGTCATTATACTTAACACCGGCACTTAGTGCTCCTCATTTATGAGGTTGTCATGGGTTAGTGATCCTCAATATCGAGGTGGTTAATGATCTCATCTATAAGGTGTTTAATAGCTAGTGTTCCTCACTAATGAGGTGATTATGCTAATCCCTATATAATGTGATCATATACCATTACAATGTATCACGAGTAAAATGTAGACCTTCATCATGTTGTTTTTCACTTTGGGGTTTTCTCCATTTGACAACTTGTGCCACCTCTTTTATGATTTGCATATTGTTGCATTTTGGATTAGCATGCATTTTTTTATGTAAATTCATACATTTCTTCTAAGTTAAAACAAATCCTCAAGGAAGTGAGAGATGTTTAGAGGGTTAACAATATGCACTCAACAACAGACTCATTAATGTTCTATATGTTGGGATACATATTGTTGGAGTAGAAGGTACTACAAATCCAATGGTATATATCCCAACATATATAACATTAATGACTATGTTGCTAGTTGCTTATTGATTATCTATTGAGTGGCCACCATGGTTCAATGTATAAAGTGTCAATATTCTACTTAGATATATGTTATAAAGTGTCAGTATTTTGATATAGATATAAGTGATGAAGTGTTTTTTTAATACAATGTATGAAGTGATTTGAGCATAATAAGTTAAGTGATAAGTTACTATTTTAGTAAAAGGATTTAATTTTTTTTTGGTGAAAAACCCAACAAAAATATGATAGAGTTGTGTATGGGAAAAGTTCCACAATGATTCATGTTTTATGTAGGGTGAGATAACGTCTTTAAATATTTTATCTAATTTTAAATTTAATCTAAATCATAAAAAAATTGTTCAAAGCTTTATTTTTAACAAGAACTGGGAAATATATATTAAAACGTGTGGACAAATGCATTGTAGTACAAAAAAAGGGCCATGAGAGACCTTTGAGAAGTAAAATCTTTGAAGCTTGGAAATGCTAAAACAAAATTTGTGATCATAGAGTTTCCACCTTCCCTAGCTATACTGCATCTATTGTATTTCAAAGAATACAATCTATAGAAAACTATGTTTATATATAACGAAAAACAAAACATAGCATTTGAATTTTACAAAAACTCAGCTACCCAGTTCCATTTTGAGCTTTGATTGTTCCTGTTGCTCCCAAATTGAGTCTGGACAGGGCTTGTCGAGGTCCGGGATTTGGTTGATTGTGGTTGAAGTTACATTCTTAGTGTAATATCCCTAGACCGAACCCAATTGTAAATATAAATACAAATCTACGTAAGTAGGTGAGTTGTTTGACATCATTTTTGTATGCACCTTTCATGGTATAGTGCATGCATGTACTGCGCAGTAAAATGATGAAGTGTGCACATTCCAGGATACTACGTGCAACAACTTAAGTGTGCATGATTTTGAGGCCACAAAGCCTTTGTGTATATGATGTGTCTTATAGGCTGGTGAGCCAGTTATTATAAGCTAGGATGCTTATGTTTTGAATTAGGCCAGAGAGCCTAGATGTTAAAGGCCAGTGCGCCCATTTTTGTATATGTCTAATCATTAATATAAAATACATCGTTGCGCGCAAAGCCACCACGATAAAAGAGTATGGAGGACTAAAATCCACTAGTTAGGGAAAAGGCGGGGCTAAAAGTTAAGGAAAAGGGGCTAATCTAGGGAGCTTAACCCAAAAAGGAATATTATATTAATATTTCTTAAGTATAAAGTATGGATAATTATTTTATCCTAAGTTATAAAGATGGGGACAAGTGGGCCAAAGTAGCTCCCAATGTGAAAAGTGTCAAGTTGGGTACATGCATACATATTGTTTGGACTTAGATCATTCCTTCCATCATTCAATTATCCAGTCAATCATCCATCATCACTCACACACTCATTGAGTTATCCTTCGTACCTTCATGTCACTGTACCTGAACCTGTATCCATAACCATACCTATTTGTGTAGCTGGTTAGCTTGGGAGTTGGACTGAAGAAGCAGGTTGTCAGGCCCGTGGGATATTGAAGAGGCAGGTTGTATGGCCCGTGAACAATTTCTCTTTGGGTGAGAGAATTGTTGGGAATTTATTTCCTGAAGGTGTTAAACTGTAGCTACAGGGATCTGAGATTTCTTGTCCGGCCTGTTGCTAAAGCACGGAAAGGAAGTGGGGTAGTCGAAGGATTGTTGAGCAGAGAAGGGGCACATTTCTTGGGATGGGACAAGCATGTGGGGAATGAGGGACTGTAGGTTGTTAGTTTGAGTTGGCACCTATGACGGAGTCTTTCATGCTGTCTGAGATAGTCATCCTAGTTAGGAATCCCTTTACCTGGGTGGAGTTTAGTCCCAACTTGGGGGTGACCCACTACTAAGAGTGATGAGCAGTGTGGTCTAAGGATGGGAGATTTGTGGAAGGTCTGCACGCAGTTGGTGATATTCTTACCAAGATAAGTGTCAATTGTGTGATAAATTTATATGCTGCATTATTATTTACGTGTTTATTTTTATGGGTTTATTCTATGTGTGGTTATAACTGTCTTTATATTTATGGGTATTGCCCGTATATGTTGCATGTATATGTTTACTGTTATTTCAGTATGAATCTGTGCATTTACAAAATGTATTTGTCTGTTTACATTTTATATATAAAGCTCTGTATGAGTTATGTGTGTATATGTTTTAATTTCATGCAATTCGGAAAATTTATGTGGCATAGCTCAGTTGGATGTTGGGTATGTTACAATATGTTTAGCAGAGAATGAAAGCATTTTCTGGAGTAGCATGGCCCGACATGGGTGGTCGGGGATGTTACAATATGGTATCAGAGATTCAGTTTTCAACACTGAGACTGGATGGGCCGAGCAAGTTGAGATGAAGCGAAATTTCACAGAGGATTGATTTCAAAGTGGCCAAATTTCAAGTTACAAAATGTCCATGGTAAAATTTAGAAGCAACGACGCGGAATTGGGAAAAAGCCCCAATTTATGTTATTAAATTCATGGGAAAATTGAGAAATTTGGCCAAGTGGTGAGATATTCTTGATTTAATATCTGTTCTAGAAAATTCGGACCTAGAATGGGTCGAATTTGAAGTTACAGTGAAGCCATGACAGGTGGAGTGAGTTTTGTAATTAAAATTCTCAATTCGTGAATTGAGTGTGGTAAAAATCTATTCCAGAAATGTCAACCCACAACGATTTGTTGTTGCAGAGGTTGAATTGGTGTTATAAGGGTGAAATTGAAAAATTTTCATAGTTGCAGAATGTCTATGGTGAAAATGGGGAAAAAGTTAGGAAAAAACCCCAATTTCTATAGCGGAATTCACGAGGAATCGATGCGCATAAAAATGAATGTGCGCAGGTGGGTGCACTAAAAATGCATGATGCGCAGTAAAAATCTTATGATATGTAAAACTTTGGCACTGCGCAAAAAAATGTTGGCGTGCGGGCACGTGCGCTAAAAGTTGGTGCCACGTGGAAAAATATTGACATGCTCGTGCACGCGCTAAAATTTAGCATCGCGCAGAAAAATATTGGTGTGCAGGTGCGCGCACTAAATTTTGGCGTCACGCAAAAAAATGTTGGTGTGCAAGTGCACGCACTAAATTTTGGCACCACACAGAAAAATGTTGGTGTGCGGGTGTGCGCGCTAAATTTTGGCGCCACACAAAAAAATGTTGGTGTGCGGGTGTGTGCGCTAAATTTAGCATTGCGTGATGCGGATTGAGTGACGCATGTGTAATACTGGCGCGTGGTGTGCATACTCATAATAAGGTGCGTGCAATTTGCACACACATAATAATGGTGTGCATGGTGTGCGCAGTATTGGCAGAGCGCAGAGGGGTTTGGTTGGTGCGCGCGCAATATGAGTATAAGTTGTCACATGACAATGTAGTAAATGGTGTGCACAGACTATTGGTGCGCGGTAGGGGCGTACTAAACTTTGGCATGGTGCAGTGCATAGAGTGAAATGCATGCGAAATATCACCGTGTGATACAAAAATTGAGTGCAACAGGTAATAGTGCAAGAACCAAAATTTTGTGCGATGAATATTGGCGTGCGACACAAAAGTAGTGCACGCCAGGTATTGGCACGATAGAGAAGTGATGCACAGTGCTTATAGGTGCACGGGGCACGATTTACCTTGTGGTGTTATTGCGCATGCTAAATATGGGTTTACAAGTTGAAAATTGTGCACGCGAAGTCGTTTGGAGGGTGAACAATAATGGAAAACCAGCGAATTTCCGCGACATTTTATACTATTTGAACGTCATCTTTTTGCAACGCATTTTTGAGTCCCTTAAGAGCGTTTTTAGCCTCTCAAAAACCACGAGAACAGGGTATATCTATACCAAGGCACACTTTGCCTCTGCAACTCAAATAAAATAGCTCGGAGAGATATTTCTAATGGTGTAAACCATTTGTCAAACTGAGCTTTTATGAGAAAGTTACAACACAAACAGTGGAGGGTAAATTTTAAGACCCAACTAACTTCAAAGAGCCATAACTTTCTATTCTAGAATCATATTAAGGTGCAGGAATAGTCAATGGAAAGCTATTGAACCATAGAAGAAATTCCCAGATATGAATTAAATTTCTAGGCATGTTAAAGATGTTTAATATGGCAAAGAAGGTACATGTAGCATCCCAGACCAAAAACACGAATTGGCCTAGAACTTCAACAGGCTGTAACTAGCATCCCAGAACCCAGAAAGAGGTGAAACCTGGACAGACTGTCCAAAATATGTATATGAAGAAACCCAATTGAGCTCCTATGAAAATTACAATAAAGTAGGTGCAAAAATGAATATTTACAAGCGCAAAGTTGCACCAAGTTGAAGTGTGAACAAAAGAATTAATGGGAAATTTTCAAATAACCATAACTTTTCACTCAAGACTCGAAAATTGAGCATGGAAGCAGGCGTTGGAAAGGTCTCGGATAGTAGAATATAATTATTCAATAAGAAAATTGATCTGGGCATTCAATTTTCTAAGAAATCAAAAGAAATAATTATGATTTATTGTTGAACTATAATGGTTCATATTTTTCATGAAATTGTTGAGTCAGTTAACATGACGAAGTTTTGTTGGTTGCATTTTGCAGAGTCAAGAACAACTATATTAGATCAGGATCAACACATAGTCCATAGGAATGGAAGATGCACAGGGGACTTATAGCCAGGAAGATGAGATCATAGGGATGGATGTCCATTTGGGCATTGAAGGAACAAACTTCAATGGACATGGAGAAGGAAGGGATGAAAACATGAATATGGTAGAGACCATTAAAAATTTACAGAAGGATGTCCAAAGACATAAAGCTGATAATGAAAAGATTATGAGAGCCAAGTGTTGAAACAGAACCTAAATTTTCTACTTTATGAACAAAATTCCTGGTATTCCGGAACCTTTGCAATTTAAAAAAAAAAAAAATCTATATAAAACAAAAAACTTTTCAGACCTAATGAATTTGTAATCCACCTGAGATTTATTTTTGGAAAATAATGATTGAAACTTAAATCGATAAATGCACCAAATATTTTTCAGAATGAACCTAAATGATAGCAACTTAAAGAATTTTAAATTACATCGGGATATCGGAGTTCGCTATTTGGTAATAGCAAGTCTCARCGCATATCAAATCATGAAGTCCCGACCACCGATCTTTCGAATCATTAATACGTAATTAATCCATCTTTAATTTAACTATCGTTTTAAAATGAGTTTCGACTTTGAACTAACCGTATCGGGAAATCGCATTTCGCGGTTTTGGAAGAACAAGAAAACTTAATGTCGTCTCCCCCGATTTCCCGATCCCCGATCATAATAAGTTTTTTAAGAAGGTTTAACAATAATCTAATTACTGCCAAGTGTGATTAAGATTAACTAGTTACATCGGGAAATCGCCAT
>JZKD02S2021075.1:594912-636942 GCA_000966675.3 Picea glauca
ATTGCTTGAGGAGTTTTATCCTTCCATAATGATTAATATATGGTGTTACCCTACCTCAAGGGTTTTCTCTATTTCTTGTGTTCATGTTATGGTGAATGATTTATGGTTTATTCTTAGTTATTTCTGAAGTATATTTGCAGATCTGGTATAGGTACTTAACAACATATGGAAGAGACACCTAAAGATAAGGTGTCAAATTTAGAAGATCATGCAGTCCTAGAAAATTTTGAAGATGTGTTCAATGAGGTACCAGGACTACCCCCAAAGAGAGATATTGATTTCTCTATAAATTTAATGCCTTGAGAAGCTCCAATGTCAAAGACTCCTTACAAAATGAGTACACCAGAGCTGAAGGAGTTGCAAATGCAGCATGAAGAACTTCTGAAGAAGGGGTATATATGCCCAAGTGTGTCACCTTGGGGTGCCTCAGTCTTGTTCGTGAAGAAGAAATATGGGACATTAAGGTTGTGCATTGATTTCAGACAGTTGAATAAAGTGATTGTAAAGAGCAAGTATCATCTGCCAAGGATTGATGTTTTCTTCGATCAATTGAAGGATGCAAAGATATTTTCAAATATAGATATCAGATAAGGATTAAAGAGGAATATATAAGCAAGACCACCTTCGTGACAATGGTGCCATTTGGGTTTTCAAATCCACCAGCTGTTTTCATGTGCTTAATGAATGACATTTTTCCGAGAATATTTAGACAAGTTTGTCATTGTATTTTTGGATGACATCCTTGTATATTCCAAGTCAGAAGAAGAGCATGAGCATCATTTGAGGATGGTGTTGCAAGTATGAAGGGAGCATCATTTGTATGAAAAATTGAGCAAGTGATCATTTTATCAGAAGAAAATTCATTATTTGGGACATATCATTTCAAAGGATGGGATAGCAGTGGATCCTGAGAAGATAGAAGCCATTAGAGAATGGTCAGTGCCAAAGAATGTGAAAGAGGTCAGATCATCCATGGGCCTTGTAGGCTATTGCAAGATATTTATTGAAGGATTCTCAAAGATTGCACACCCAATCACTTTCTTGCAAAAGAAGGGTGTGAAGTTTCAGTGGACATTGGATTGTGAAAAGAGTTTCCAACACTTGAAACAATTGTTAACAAGTGCTCCAATACTAAGGATTGCTGACCAAAATGAAGACTTCATTGTATGCACAGATGCATGTAAATAAGGACTTGGTGGAGTCCTCAGTCAAAATGGGTTTGTTATATGTTATGAATCAAGGAAGTTGAAGGAGCATGGAAGACACTATATCACTCATGATTTGGAGTTGGTAGCCATAGTGCATGCCTTGAGGAAATGAAGACACTACCTCATGGGGAAAAGGTTTGAGCTGAGGACAGACCATAATGGTCTGAAATATTTATTTGATCAACCAACTCTAAATGTTAGGCAAAGTAGATGGTTAGAATTTCTAAGTGAATATGAATTTGATATAAAGCATATCAAGGGGAAAGAGAACAAAGTGGTTGATGCACTCAATAGAAGAGTGGATGAATTGCATGCTACAACCATTAGCATGTACCAATCAGATTTGAAACACAGAATTTTAGAGGCTGCAAAATTAGATTTGCAATACAAGGAATTAGTGGTAAAATTATAGCAAGGTTATTTACAGCATAAGATTGAAGAATACAAGCTAGATAATGATGAAACTCTCATGTACAAGGGCAAAATTTATGTACCAAATTCCCATGAATTAAAAAATATGATATTGAGAGAAATGCATAATGTACCTTATGTTGGGCACCCAGGTTATCAAAAAACTATTGCAGTTGTCAAGAGCCAATATTATTGGCTAGGCATGAAGAAAGAAGTTGTTGATTTTATTACCAAATGTTTGGAATGTCAAAAGGTAAAGGCTGAGCATAGACACTCAACTGGTTTGCTACAACCATTGCCCATTCCTGAGTGGAAATGGGAAGTTGTAACCATGGATTTCATCACCAAACTGCCCAGAACAAACAAGCAACATGATTCTATCATGGCAGTGATGGATAAGCTTACTAAAGCTGCCCATTTTATTCCAGTTAAGCTCACTCACAAGGCAACCAACATTGTTGATGCTTATATGAGAGAAATTACTCGATTACATGGCATACCCAAGAGAATTGTGTCTTACAGAGATCCAAAATTTACCTCAAATTTTTGGAAATGATTATTTAATGGATTTGGAACAAATTTGAATTTTAGTACAACTTATCATCCAGAATTAGATGGACAAACAGATAGGGTGAATCAAGTGATTGAGGATATGTTGAGTATGTATGTGATGGATAAACCATCAAAATGGGAAGACTACCTACACTTAGTAGAGTTTGCTTATAACAATGGGTACCAAACATCTCTAAAGATGAGCCCATTTGAGGCACTTTATGGAAGAAAGTGCAACACACCGGTAAATTGGGATAACCCAGCAGATAGAGTAGTGGTTGGGCCATATTTGCTTAGGGAAATGGAAGAGCAAATGTTGAAAATAAAACAAAATTTAAAGGTTGCCCAAGACATGCAAAAAAACTATGTTGATAAGGAAAGAACTCACAGGGAATTTAAAGTGGGAGACCATGTATTCTTGAAAGTGAAGGCCAACAAAAGTTCTCTGAAGTTGGGAAATTATTCAAAGTTGGCAGCTCGTTATTGTGGGCCATTTGAAATCCTAGAAAGGATTGGTCCGATAGCTTATATGATTGCATTACCTGTATCTATGTCTGTTCATAATGTATTCCATGTATAATTGCTCAAGAAATATATACCCAATGTTAATCATGTTATTGATTGGAATGTGATTCAGGTGGAGCAAGAAGGCGCTTTCCAAGTGCATCCGGTATGCATTCTGGACCAGAAAATCAAACAACTCCAGAATCGAGCCATATGGATTATAAAGGTCTAATGGACATGGTACGGTCCCGAGGATGCTACTTGGGAGCACGAGGATGCAATGCGGGCATAATACCCACATCTTTTTGAGGATTTTTGAAATTTTGTTGTATATGTGTACATAATGCACTGAGGACTGTGCATAAATAAGGGGAGGGGATTGTAATATACCTAGACCAAACTCAATTGTAAATATAAATACAAATGTACGTAAGCTGGTGAGTTGTTTGATCATTTTTGTATGCACCTTTCATGGTATAGTGTGTGCATGTACTGCGCAATAAAATGATGAAATGTCCACATTCAAGGATACCGCACGCAACAAGTTAAGTGCGCTCAATTTTGAGGCCACAGAGCCTTTGTGTATATGATGTGTTTTATAGGTTGGTGAGCCAGTTATTATAAGCTAGGATGCTTATGTTTTGAATTAGGCCAGAGAGCCTAGATGTTAAAGGTTAGTGCGCCTATTTTTTTATATGTCTCATCATTAATATAAAATACATCGCTGCGCACAGACCGACCACGATAAAAGAGTATGGGGGACTAAACTCCACTAGTTAGGGAAAAGGTGGGGGGGGCTAAAAGTTAAGGAAAAGGGGCTAAGCTAGGGAGCTTAAGCCAAAAAGGAATATTATATTAATATTTCTTAAGTATAAAGTATGGATAATTATTTTATCCTAAGTTCTAAAGATGGGGACAAGTGGGTCAAAGTAGCTTCCAACATGACAAGTCTCAAGTTGGGGACATGCATACATATTGTTTGGACTTAGATCATTCCTTCCATCATTCAATCATCCATCATCATTCACACACTCATTGAGCTATCCTTCATACCTTCATGTCATTGTACCTGAACCTGTATCCATAACCATACCTGTTTGTGTAGCTGGTTAGCTTGGGAGCTAGACTGAAGAAGCGGGTTGTCAGGCCCGTGGGATATTGAAGAGGCGGGTTGTCAGGTCCATGAGCAATTTCTCTCTGGGTGAGAGAATTGTTGGGAATTGATTTCCTGAAGGTGCTAAACTGCAACTACAGGGCTCCGAGACTTCCTGTCCAACCTGTTGTTGAAGCCGGGAAAGGAAGTGGGGCAGCCGAAGGACTGTTGAGCGGAGAAGGGGCACACTTCTTGGGGTGGGACAGGCATGTGGGGAATGAGGGACCGTAGGCTATTAGTTTGAGTTGGAACCTGTGACAGAGTCTTTCCTTTTGTCTGAGATAATCAGCCTGGTTAGGAATCCCTTTACCCAGGTGGAGTTTAGTCCTAGCTCGGGGGTGACCCACTGCTGAGAGTGATGAGCAGTGTGGTCTAATGTTGGGAGGTTTGTGGAAGGTATGCACGCAGTTGATGATATTCTTACCAAGATAAGTGTCAATTGTGTGATAAATTTACACGCGACATTATTATTTACGTGTTTATTTTTATGGGTTTATCATATGTGTGGTTATAATTGTCTTTATATTTATGGGTATTTCCTATATATGCTACATGTATATGTTTACTATTATTTCAGTATGAATCTGTGCATTTACATAATGTATTTGTCTGTTTACATTTTATATATAAAGTTCTGCATGAGTTTTGTGTGTATATGTTTTAATTGCATGCAGTTCGAAAATTTTATGTGGCATAGCTCAGTTGGATGCTAGGTATGTTATAGTATGTTTAGCAGAGAATGAAAATTTTTTATGGAGTAGCATGGCTCGACATGGGTGGCCGGGGATGTTACACTTGGAGGCTCAATGGGTGCTTGCTAGTGTGCTTGGTTGCTGATGATTTCGTTCCATCTGATCCAATCGACTCTGCATTATCTCCAGACTATTGCGATGCTCTTCAATTTGACTCATCTGAGCATAAATTTCATCTTGCAGCCTTTCAGTAAGATGTATGTGTTGAGAGAGGGTTTCAAGTTCAAAATTTAGGGTGGAGTTGAGTGCTCCCATCTGAATTCACGTCCTTTGGCAGCACACACATGCTGCCTCAGGGTCTAGCTAAATAGAACCAACTAGAAATCCCTTGACACCTTGCAAGTGCATGAACTCTAGTGCACTTTGATTCCTCTAGATATTTTCCATTCTTCTAGGGGGGACGCGATGCTGCAGAGAATTGGGTTTCCTATGAATTGGGAAATTGTTGGGCATAGTAGAATTCAACAAAGGTCGCGAGGCAAAGGTCTGGGCGAAGCAATGAGAAGGCGGAGGGCGAGGCGGTGGACGTGATAAGGAATGAAGAGGGGGAGTTTAAAGTCTTTGGGTATAAATTCATTGAGAAACAATTGACAATAGACAACCTATGCAATTCAGAGGGAGCGCAGGGTGAGAATGGATTACCAAAGACATAAATAGAATTTTACCCAGCAAGGATGAACACTGACCGAGATTTCCCCATGTGAAGATCAATGTCGAATTTGTGTCAAACAGATAAGTCACAAACTCTACTTGGTGTAATGTACTTGAAGCCTTCATATCTGCGAGCTTTAGTCTGGGCCTAACGTTATCCTAGCTAATCGTTTGCGCGTCTGGGCTGTCGCACACATGTCCATCTGCATCAGAGCCTTCATCCTTTGATTTCTCACGAACTCAACTGAACGGATATACTGACCACCCGAAACCATAATGAGGTCGACGTATAAGTTGTTAACCCCGTCTTTCCTTGGCTGGTGACTCATTGGCTTTACACTTGCCACATGTCTGCTCGACTGTTCCCCTCTTGCGTTGACCACATGTCTGCTCCACCTTTCCCCTCTTGCATTGGAGCTCCAAGTGGCTCCTCCTCTAGCCTTTGCGCATTGGCTCCTGGTCATGTGTCGCATTAGACTAGGGGGGATAAGACTTTAACACCCTCCACCCCTAAGGTTCCAGGAGGCCTCCCTATGGCCTCGTTTGCTAATTTGTCTGTTGTTGTGTTATTTTCCCTTAGAACCTGAAATAATTTTGGCTTGAGGGACCTTGAGTCTACACGTATTCAATCAATAATTCTTTTTAGGCTCAATTTTTTTGGCTCGGTTCCCTAGATCATCATTCTTATGATTGTCTTGGAGTCGCCTATAACATTTAGATTGGAAATTTGATGGGTCTTTGTTAACTGGAGTCCTTTGAGTAATGCATAAGCCTCTGCTTTATTATTGGTGTCTTTCCCGATATTCCAGTAGTAATTTAATATTCTTTTTCCCCTAGGTTCGTAGAGAACCCCCCGCACCTGCCTCCCCTAAAAAATTATTCAAAAATATTAATAAATGAAAATTCTAATTTTTTGTATTTATCATATTCCAAAAAAAAAAAGAACTTATTCATATTATTATCGATAAATGAAAATTCTAATTTTTTGTATTTATCATATTCCAAAAAAAAATAATATATTTATGTTATTATTAATAAATGAAAATTCTAATTTTTATATTTATCATATTCCAACAAATGAAAATTACCCTTAAAATAAACTTTAAACAACTCTTAAAAAAATTCATAAACCATGTAAATGAAATGTCATAATAATCACATAGAAGATGGAGAGCTCTCAACCATGTAATCCTCTTTCAATTTCAATATATGATGAATATAACGATTGAAAACTAGTTGGCTTTCCCATTTATTTTTAGTAGTGTGCATTAATTATTATTGTGTTGTTACTTTCGCTTAACATAATGTGGTTCATAGTCAATTTTGGAATAGTGGGTTTTTCAACGACCAGCTTTTACAACTACTCAATGTCCAACAAGAGTTTAGTCAAACTCTTTAATGAGTTTGGAAGTTTAATACCAACCTTTTAGGTAACACAATGATAACATAATAAGAGGAGTGCAAATAGGGTAATAGATAAATTATAAATTGTGGGGTCCTATTTGAAAGAGGCCAATATTGGATTTGGAAAATATTGGCTTCCTTCAAATAAGTGCAAATTGGCAAAGAAAATCACAAAGACAATAAGAGGGGTAGTGTTTTTTTACTAGATAAATAAGATTAAGGTAGAAGATAAATAACTCAGAGAAGAAGGTTCCAAGAGTGTTTAGGATAATTAAGTTAATATGGTAATGCAATAAGAGTTTAATACAAATAAATTAGAAACAAACACCCTAATGGCTTTTGGATAACTAAGTCAAAGCTTTTTAGGATAAACAAGTCATCATGATAATGTAGTAAGGGTCGAAGATAGATGATTTATAAAATAATAGTTTAAAGGTTTTATGATAATCAAATTAAGATGGAAATGCTAGATGAAAGATACAAGTAAATATTTTTTAATTCAATAGAAATCACATTTTTTTACTAAACAACTTTATCTCATCATATTAAAAGATGTTAGATTTACACTTTAGTATAATAAAAATGGTATCGTATGTGAATAATGCTTATATCATTATATATTAACTTAAAACATATAATTTTTATAACAAATAATAATAATAATATCATATATTTATATATATATATATATATATATATATATATATATATATATATGAGAGAGAGAGAGAAATTTGATACATATATCTAATATAAAAATAGTTTAAACATAAATAAAAATACCACAATATGATATTTACATTAAAATAATGTTACAATGCAAATCTATGTATCTTAACAATAATCAAAACTATATTTTTACATATCTATATTTGTATAAGTTTTGAGTTTTGAATTTTGAATTATGTTGAGTTAAGTGAGATTGCAACCAACCTATATCCATATTAAATGATCAAAACATTTACAGTGCAAAGGATTTGGCCCTTTTTGGCACTTGATAGATCCAAGTTAACATGAATCTATGTTGGCGTTATCATTCTTAGCATGACAACATTTTTTAGAGCTCTTTCCCAACAAAATATAAAAGGAAATTCCAATCAATTAACACATAATAAACCTTCAACAACATGACGATGAACAATCCAAAGGTTTTTGGACCCATTGTAGTTGAAATCATAAAGGAGGTCAAAGAGAATCAATTTCCATATGGAATCTTAGTCCCTCGTAACACAACAAGCAACTTCAACACGTAGTCTAAAACCTTTGAGGAGTCATCTCTTATCTTGAAGACCAACAAGAACATTGTTAGTGGAGCAGTCAAATCTTATTATAACATAAATCCTAAGGGTCAACCACTAGCTACTCCAAACAATCTATCAAATTTCATGCTATTATCTATGTTAATTATAAATTGTGTAGAAGTCAACTTTCATCTCAATAATAAGGTAGATATGCAAACAATACAACAATATTCAAAGATGGAGATAATGCTTAGGCCAAAGTTTTTTTTTTTTTAATTTTCGATTGTCCTATCTATATGGGAGCCACAAACTAGATTAATAAAGTGATTTAAGAAATTATTATTTATAAAATTTTCTATAAAAATATCATATCGTTGTGTTGTTTTCTTTATTAAAAATAGAAATTAAAACAAACAATATTTTTTATCCATAGGATTTTGGTTCATTGGTGAAAACAATGACATGATAGAGTACTCATTAAAATTTAGTTGCTTCAAAAGCATTTACTAAGGCTCATTTCCTTTGAGAACACCCACTGAGCACTTGAGAACAAGTGCAAATCTAAGAGTACCTCAATCATAACACTTAAGTAAACATAAACGCTTATATTTTCCATTCACTCTTTGAGAACCATTCCACACACACAAACAAATTGCATATGATGCCTTACCTCTTTACACTAACTATAATACTTTTAACAAATTCAAAGGATACACTTAAAAAAATCAAAATATTTAGTGTTTTAAGTAACTGTCATAAAAATTGGTCGTGAAGTATGACTCAAAATTGTTTTTTATTGGTTAAGAGTTCGTCTTTCTCATGTAAAAAAACATATTAATGATTCAAAATTTATAAAGATTTTGTAGGAGTGGAAGTTTATCCCCTTACAAACTACCCAAAAAATTATTTCAAGTAACCAAATTTTATTTAAACTCAATAATATTACTACATGTCAATATTACTACATGTCAATAGCTAATAATAAAAGTTGAAAAAAAATAACAAGATATATAATATATATTGGAATCAAAATTACAACACACTTAAAATTAAATCTTCCTAAAACAACTACCACAATTTTATTTTTTGATTTGTGATTTAGTAATTACGTTTTTCAACCAAAACTATTGAGATTCTATGTACTTCGCCAACTATTCATATTGTACTTCAACAATAAATTTTAACGGTCACTAGAAACCAAAATACAATACCACCTCTTCATCAAGGTCCCACTTCTTTTGATAACTTGGAATTATATTTGAAGTCAAGAAGAATATTTATATATTTCCCTTTCCAACATTTTGAGATTTGACTTTTTGTTGGGAATCGATGTGAACTTCTGATAATAAAAAATTTGGTGCACCATTGAGATCCATCACGAATAGTGGCATTCGGAATGACTTCATGTGTAAGTGGACCCTCAAACTTTACCTTTGATTAAAGCGTGCATCAAATCTCTCATCATGATACGTTGTCTTAAATTAAATTCGGCGATATGCAAATACGTTAAGCAAGCGCAACATTGGTAAATGGTTTAATTATATTATTTTATTTWATTTTAATATTTATGTGTAATCAAATTTAATTTAATATGTAATATGTATGGTTTTTTTTGTTTTGAAAAATAAAAAATATGAAAAAGAGTGTGSGACAAGAAAGTATAATGTAACTTGATTTTAAAATTACTCAAAATTTATAAAATATAAAATTAAATTTGACTAATGTTTTAATTATATATTTTGCTAAGTTTATTACAATATGTTTTTCTAAAAATTGCAAATAACAATAACCACATTTAACCAACTCTATATAAAAAATAAGTATGTAATCAAAATTCAAACCTAAATCACGGATACAACCACCACTCCAAATTACTATTAATCACAATCCAATTATATATATATAATTGGAYTRTKAWTMAYARTCCAATTATATATATATAATTGGATTGTGATTAATAGTAATTTGGAGTGGTGGTTGTATCCGTGATTTAGGTTTGAATTTTGATTACATACTTATTTTTTATATAGAGTTGGTTAAATGTGGTTATTGTTATTTGCAATTTTTAGAAAAACATATTGTAATAGACTTAGCAAAATATCCACAATCTCATCATTTGTCATAGTGTAGAAATGAAAATTTACTTATTTYAAAAGAAAAAAATATCAAACTTGGTTATTAAGATTCAAGAAAGAAAATTACAAAAGAGAGAAAATAGATGTCTAAAATGATTTTAAAAAGAARGGACATTAAGATTCAACTTGAGAAGGGGTTGGAAAAAGATGACTAGAGGAGAGATACAAAGATATCAATAGGGCTAAGGCAAAGTCCTATGAAGAAATAGGGGAAAAGTGGTATCTTTTAACATTTCCCAGTAAATACAAGTGAGCAATATGTTATAGTGACTCTATACTCTAAGCAAATGATGTGTTGTGGATTGTAGACGGTAACCAACTCATTTGAAAGTTGACAAGAACCACGTGTTTCTCTCGATTTGCTTGAATAATAAAAAATTAAATTAAGAAGTCTAGGATGGAGTTGCATCTAGAACTATGTAACAAGTTCTTCAAAAATTGAGTAATCCCTTTAATAAAAATGACAATGTATCTTTGATCTTCTTAATAAGTTGAGGATATCAACGTGAGGATCTCTAAATAAGCAATAATATATACTATAGATATTGTAATAAGGTGAACACAAGAAAATGAAGCATTCTTTTGATTTATGCTCCATGTTGCATAACTTATATACATGTTGCTCATGAGGTATGTAGGACTTAGGAAAGAAGACATAAAAAAGAGCAAGGGCATCGACCTAAAATGATTCCAAAAAGGGAGAAAAGTAAGTACATCAACACTTGAAATGATTCCAAAAAGGGAGAAAAGTAAGTACATCAACACTTGACTTGAGAAAGAGTTGAAGAAAAACAAGAAGATAAGAGATACACATATATAACATTGAGTTTAGTGTCTATAAGGAAATATGGAAAAACTAGTTTCTCTTAACATTTGAGATTGAGAAGTGAGTAGTAAGGTACAATGAATGTATACTCTAAGCAAATTCCGTGCTTTAGAATATATATTAGATCAAACATTAAGTGCTCCTTTGAAAGTGACAAAATCCACATGCCTCTTCCAATTTATATGAATAATGGGGGTAGTAAGAAAAGATATCCTGAATGGATGAATCTAGAGGCATGTGGCAACTTTTTTTGAAAATGAGTAAGTTTTTTTTAATGAAAAACACAACACAACTATAGTAATAGTTTTTAAAAAGAATATTAATAAACCAAACATGGGAAAATGAAACACTCTTTTGATTTAAGATCCTTATTGCATAGTTTAGATACATGCTAGTCACAAGGTATGTGGCAATTCCCATCATTCACTGTGAAAATAAACCCTACACTATACAAGATGAAAGTTAAGGCTATGAGAGAGCTAGTTTGTAAATTGACTTGGAGTGATGCCTTATACATCAATTTGGTCTTTGACTTGGTTGTGACCTTAAAATTAGATTATTATTATTATTATTATAATGATGATGAAGCTTAGGAGAAAGAAATCATATCTATGAAATCCAAAGATGTCTTAGAGATATTATGTCAACCTTCTTTACAATTGTGTTTTTAGTATTGTTTTTCAATAAAAATATCACTCTAAATAAAATGATAAAAATATTTAGATTACTAATATCTAAGCTAAAAGAATGTATAAGAATCATAACTTTCACATATCAAAAAAGTTGAAGGTTGATAGCTTATACTTACTTAAATGATGTTTAATGAAAATGAAATGAAAACACACCCAATATTATAGAAAAGAATCAAAGATATAGTTAAAACCACCTAAAACTAGAACATAATGAAAAAATACTAATTGCCATTAATTAAAAAGTTTTCATTTACTTTCTTTTAAGTTTCCATTTATGATACAATAAAATTGACTTTCTTTTAAACTTCCATTTATGATACAGTAAAGTGATGTAATGAGTTTATTAGTGGTACCCTCTTTTAGTATTAAAATATTTAGAAAAATAACATTGAGTGGTAAATATAATTATTTTTTTAATCCTAAGTGGGATCGGTAAAAAAATTTAGGAAAAATTGAAAAATTATAAAAAATAAAAAAATAAAAAAAATTAAAGATTATTTTGATTGATAAAAAATAAGATTGAAAAAAAAAAATTAATATAATTTTTACAAAATAAAAAATTATATATATAAGTTATGTACTTTAATCATTAAAATGTAATTTTCTTTGCAATTTAAATATGATTTTATTTTTTTTTAAAATCACCGCCCTCCTAATCACGGTCAAGGTCAAACCACCGGTGTTTCCAAATCCAAGTGCCGGTATTTCAAAATTCAACACTCGAGCAGTAAAGTGAATAAAATTCAATACCCTTAGGATTATACAAAATGCACACGCCACTCCAATTAAATTAAATATTTAATAAAAAGATACACCTTATCAGTATCTGAGCCCCTTCGATTCTCCGAGAGTCACGAGGACTGACGCTTTCCTCTCTCCTACTTATACAGAAATAGAAAATGGTTTTTTTTATATACGGTAGCATAGATCAATCCTGCTACCATTATTAGAGGAAACATTTTGGAAGTTGAGATCGGCGAAGGCAATCTATCTGAAGACCTGCAAAAGAACCCCAGAAATGGCGAAGGATGGCATCAACATCGCTAAAGATGTGACCGATGTGAGCATGTCTTGAAAATTCCGGCTTTCAAAGCGATAGATGTTTGTCTAGGAATGCTTTTACAGTAAAACTTTAACGGGATTAGGCTTTGCATTATAAACTCTAAAATCTCGGCATAATTGGAGTTTTCACCTCCCAAAATGATAAATATTTAGTCTTGAAATGTAAATTTAACAGGATTAGGCTTCGAGTTTTAGATTTTTGCAATCTTCACCCCATGCAGTTACTGATTTAACCTCACTTATGCAGCTGATCGGGAAAACCCCAATGGTATATCTTAACAAAGTCGCCGACGGCTGCGTCGCCAAAATCGCTGCAAAGCTTGAGATTATGGAGCCTTGTTGCAGTGTCAAGGACAGGTATATATACATCAAGAATTTCACTTGCAGGAAATTGAATATGTATATATGTTCTCCTGAATCATGTAAATGATAAGGGAAAATTGTTAGAAAGGGTGGTTTTTTGATAGATTTATGCAGCAGAGCTTTAGTGGAATACTGTTTTCAAAATCATTAAATGCTTTTTTTATCTGCAATGTTATTATGCAGGATTGGTTATAGCATGATAAGCGATGCAGAGGAGAAAGGGCTTATTATTCCTGGAAGGGTACTGCTATCTTAACTATTCTGTTATTCATGTCATGCATTAAGCCTTTTGCTATTGATTTTTTTTTGAATTATTATTATCACTACTATTAGATAAGTTCTGTTTAAATCCATTTCAATATAAAATCTTTAATATTTTTCGGGATTTTTTCCGGTTTGGTTGTAGGCCTTTTGAAATGCACAGCCATTCCATCTTTATAATCATTCTTTCTTTTAAGTAGTCTTGACACTATCGATTTGAAAATACATTCAGGCCTTTAAAAAAAGCATTCCTCTGAAAGGTGACTAGCCCGTAACAGTGAAAATTGCGCCTGTACATGTCATGCAGGTGTGAAATGGGAATGATTATTACTAACTAATATGCTCTCTACCTACGAAGTCCTCTTTTTGTAAATATTCACGGCATAGGAGGTTTTATGGGCATGTCGGGATAGCAGGGGAAAGGGGTACTACACAGTAATCTGTGGATAGCAGGGTGTTATCATGCAAACCTGCACAAGCAAATTTGCCCAACAACTGTAGGAAAACCAACCCTTGTCACAGTTGGAAGGCCTCTCTGTTCGAACTGGTACTATTCCAGTCTCAAAGGGGTGGTGTCCCTAACGAATGTATTCTGTCACCTGATATTCAAATATGCACGTATTCCCAGACAGTCAACACACTAGAGTCACTCTCAGGCTGCCCGTAAACAGTCAAGAGTGAGGATGAATTCAAATAAGAATTTTCAATTTTTGATTGGTTGAGATCAGATTCAAGAGACCTGTATAACAGCGAAAAATAATTGGACCATGCATCAAAGGAAGTGTGTTTTAAGTGAAGAAATTTCAAAGTAAATGCACAAAGAATCACACTACACGGCAGGACAATCAAATCAATGCAACCAAGAGATTCGGAGAACTGAACAAAGCATAACTATATTGAATCACTTATTAGCCAAGAGATTGTCTGCATCATAGTGAGTGATAGGTGACAGGATGCCATTGAATTCCTTTCCTGCAGTGGAGGTGATGGTCAGATTCTGGTGGATGAAAGATTAAGGAGTTGTCCACTACTACTGCTGTTCTCCAAAAAAACTGTCTAACCTCAAAACTGCTTCTGAAATCCTCTTGTCAAAGCCAACTTGCCTTAGAAGATTTTTGGAAGGAAGAAAGAAAGCTTGTCAATTTGGCAAGGCTGTGCATGGCTGTCAGCTGTAACCCTTTTGCTGTTTACCCCTCCCTCAATTGCTTTCTAGGCCTTTCTTGTAGCTGCTTTTAAGGCTTTCCTTGATGGCTGCTTTTAGATTAAATTGGCCTCCTCAGACACATGATAACTCCAAATGGGAAGTAGGTCGCATGCCTTAGTGGGCAATCTAGGTACAATCAAACTCTTCACCAAAACGAAGCAGCGAATTCTCCAAGTCAAGGACTTTCCCAAATCCCCAAAAAAGAAGGCAAATCTTTTTGGGATGGAAAAATATTAAGTTCTGATGGGGTATTCTTGGCCACTTCATCTATGCATAGCACAACTTTCCTTTTGATTCCACCGTGCAATACTTTGCTGGATGCTTGAAAAGGATTACTCATGATCACCTCTTGACATCATTAAAGGAGAATACCGGCATTTTGAATAAGAGCGTGTCAATCTTGTATTGCTGTTTAGATGGTTTTCTTCTGTCTTAGAAAAGATCAATCAACACCTTCTGTCCAACACATATCCTTCTATTTGAAAGGTTGATCCCTTAGACTGTATGCCTATTAAATTTATTGCTGCTGTAAAAGAAACTGTTACAATATACTCTTCCAGTAAATGTCCCTTTGAGAATGAATCCAAACACATAAATTCAACTTACCATTGGTTAGATGAGGTTGAATTAGACTTTGCTGCTTTTCGTCTATAACAACAGCAATCCCCTTTTCTTAGGCTTTATGCTTGGCATTATTAGCCATTTGAAGTAAAGCTTAGGTAAAGATAGCTTAACAAGGCCACTTGTGGTCCTTTGAAAAGTCAACCCAGTCATCTCATCAAGTGGAATAGGTAAGGTGAATTACCCTTTTGGAATTAACATGAAATAGCTTGCCATGACCATTTGGTCAAAGAGTTCAACGCACGTCCTTTGATTTGACAAACCACACTAAGGCAAGGATTTAAGCTAGGCATGATTGACAAGTGTGACTGGTAAAGCGAAATTTGGGTTTAGGCCTCTCTCCTAATTGCCACGTGTCAAACTCATGAGAAGAATAACTTGTTCAATGCTGCTCTTAATCGCTCACTCTTTCAACCACTAAAACCTCGAACCACACTACCACTGTTTGCTTGGAGACATGACATTCAACCTGTACCCGCCATACATAGAAACTGCTAATTATGGACATGCCCCAAAAAATAATCTTTCTCCAAAAAAGAAAAAAACAAAAAGTGGAAAAGACTGGTCATGAGGAGATGGAGCATCAGTCTATTTTTTGAAAAAAACAAAGCAAAAAGCGAAAAAGCGAGTAAAAGTGATCATCTCACATGCAAGCAAAATTAGTCTCATTGGACTTGCCTTTTTACAAAGATCAAGGATATGTAATCATCTCTGACATGTGGGCCCTAGGTCTTTGGATACTGGAAAAAAACAAACTGCTAAAAATAGCAGTTTTCTGGAATATAAAGAAACTGAGTGTGGAAGGTGCCTTGATCAATGCCAATGCCTGGATGCATATGAAATGAGACCAATGTGATGGAATCTTGCTGGCTCTTAAACCTCCAGTTGCACAGGTACTATTGGGGTTAACACAGGGAAAGGGGTATCATAGAGTGCTGCCAGCCAAGGATTTGCAAAAAGGAGTTCTACCAGTCAAGGATTTGCACAAAGGAGTACTGCCAGTCAAGGATTTGCACAGAGGAGGAGGTTGCCATTATGTTAGTAGGAGGGCCACTTTGTCTGTGGATACCACCAATTGACATAAGGATCATGGTATATTGGGGTTTATATGTTACCATGGGAAGTCCTCACAATCGATGTGAGATAGAAAATATATGATACTAAATATATGTGTAATCTGGAAGTATTCACATATCTCCTGAAGCTTTTGACAACCCATATTGACGTGTATTCTTATGCATTTTTTGCCATGGTTAGCAAACAATAAATAGCCATGAAATAGAGTCAGTGCTACCTTAATTTATTTGATTTCCATGTGATTACTTCAAGTTCTTCATTTGTCCAATAAGTGTGTTGAGATGTTTCATATTTTTTCTTCTTTCTGATCTTGAATGATTATATTTTAGAAATCTTGATTTATTCAATATTATTTTTGTAATATCCTAAATAACAATTTTACTATTCTCCACAAAATCTAATTTTTCGGACAAAGCTTTGTTCTTCAACACAATTTATTGTTATTTATGTTGCATTTAGTCAAGTCTATTTATTTCTTATATTTATTTCTTAGTGCTCGTTTATCTAATTTTAGGTAATTGTTAGTGCTCACATTGCAAATTTGGCTGCAATTCCCATATCTCAAAATCCTCATATACTCCTTTGCTTCATTTGTTGGTGGATCTTATATATCTCTTATGGATGGTAACTATAATATATATTATAGGCAATGCAATAATTGTATCTGTTCTTGTAATATGCAGAGTGTTTTGGTGGAGCCTACAAGTGGCAATACAGGAATAGGCCTTGCATTTATAGCCGCTGCAAAGGGATATAAACTTATTCTTACTATGCCATCTTCTATGAGTATAGAGCGTAGGGTCTTACTGCGAGCTTTTGGAGCTGAGTTGATCCTTACAGATCCTGCCAGGGGTATGAAAGGTGCTGTACAGAAAGCAGAGGAAATAGTAGAAAAAACTCCTAATGCTTATATGCTTCAGCAGTTTGAGAACCCTTCTAATCCAAAGGTAATTTGATCACTTGAAGCTAAATTATGAGCTTTACTAAAATTAGAAAAATAAGGCTCATGAAATAATTTTTAGTGGCTTTGCAGATTCACTATGAATCTACTGGACCTGAGATTTGGCAAGACACTGCTGGCCAAATAGATGCTTTTGTTTCTGGTATTGGAACTGGGGGTACGGTTACTGGTGTAGGTCGTTATCTGAAGGAGAAGAAACCAGAGGTCCAGGTTAGTTTTCTTGATTGATACATGCATAGAGTTGAGTTAGTCTCAATAAGAGTTTTGGTCATATTTTCTATTTACTATTTATATAATGGTGGGGTACCTACTATTGTTTATGTTAAATGATATTAGTGATGGATCAGGTGATACATGTAATACATGGTTCCTTAGTTAATCCAACATAAGCTGCTATGAAAGCCCAAACTAAAGTGTTATATGTTTATCGTTGAAACCTCCATGTTGGTATTATAACCATGAGACGATCTCTCTCCTTGTTTTTTTTGAACTATGAACTAAAGTGTTATGTGTTTATCGTTGTCACCTCCACGTTGGGATTATAACCATTAGATCTCTCTCCTTGTTTGTTTTGAACTATGTTTTGATTTTTGGTGCCCATTTCTGCAGATCTATGGTGTGGAGCCAGTTGAGAGTGCTGTTATATCTGGAGGCAAGCCAGGTAAAAATTACTGAATTTTTCTTTCAAGGCTATTGAGTAATGAACGTTCCATCAACTGGTTAAGATAATCTCAATCTTGAAATTTTTTGTTTTGGTTAAGCAGAAACTTGAAATTTTTTTTCCTCTTGATGATGCTGTTGACCTTAAATTTCATTCAGAATTTCATCTGAATAGGTTATGATTACTTTGCTAGTATGATTAACAATTTTATTTGAGTAAAAATTATTCATCTTCTTTTTCATTGAGATACTGATAAATTGGAACTGATTTCTTCTACAATAACTGAGTCAAATGTTTAAGTATTTAATATAATTTTAAAAATAAAAAACTTATGACAAAAAATGTGTTACTTGCACTAAGCTTAAGCTGCATGGTAGATTTGGCTGTGGCTGCTTATCTTTCGAAAAAAAAAGAGATTATTTTATCTTGGACTAAAGTAACTGCAATTTTTATATGAAACCGAGATGATTTTTGTAGTGATTGATGAGTGGAAATTTGTTCACAAGCTCAGGATTGAAATGATACAAAAGAGATTGCAGGGCAACTATAAATTTCTACATATAAAGTAAATCTCATCCATGAGTATTAAATTGAATATTTTACTGAATTAAAAAGAGGACTTGTCCTTTATCACGATTTTTTGTTCAACAGGATTATTAAGTTTCTTTATTTTGTCGAGCACTACCCATGTCCTTTTTTCTTAACTGAATAATCAGGAAAAGTTTAAATATAAAGAATGGATTACATAAATACTTAGAAAACTGCTAACACCTGGCTGTAGTAGCTACAACCTGAGCAGTTCTAGTTATTACTTTTTATGATGTATATATTTATTAAAACTTGCCTTAAAGTAAACTCTATATTGACTCTCCTCAAGTTTAGCAATGATTTATTTTAGTGAAAGATAACCCTTTTTTGTATCTAGTTAAAATAGGCAACAAAGTCTTCATTTTTTCCATGGAAAATATCCCAGGGGAAACCCTCCAGGTGCTTCCTCACATTCTTTGAATGGTGCCCTGGGTAAATGCCACCAGAGTACAACATGTACTCCTAATTCAGAGGGATTCTACTGGACTTGAACCAATGACCTCCCTGCAATCTTCACCTTGAAACTGGTCAGTTCAAACCGATTGAACTAACCCACTGGGCTAACCAAAAATGTCTTCATCTCATTTCATACTCTCAGTTCAGAATCAAATTACATCTTTGAGAAAATCACTAATTTGGAAGACTGTTGATTCACAGCAGATAGAAGCAATTTATGACAAATAGATATGATATATCAGGGAAGACATAAATCCTGCTAACAATTAGTCAAAATTAGCTTAATAACAAAATACATTGCCATGAGCTTTCATAAGTTCTTATGAAAATGCTAAACAATAAATATTGAAATATCAAAACACATTCTACATTGGCAATTAGTATTTGAAGCAGAATCTGGGGATTTCTTTTCAAATAACAGTAATTGGACTTTGTCCTGTTTTAATTGGGCCTACTCTTTATGTTCAGTTTCTTTATGTTCAGTTTTGACACTACTCTTCTGTGTATATCTTAGTCATTGGATTGTACAGTTCTTGAGATTATACTTTGCTTTTGTCACAGGCCCTCACAAAATTCAAGGAATTGGTGCTGGTTTTATACCTGGCAATCTGGATGTGAATATTCTTGATGAGGTCATACAGGTGTGTTCTCCATAATAGCATATGTGTCAAAACGTAATTGCTAACGAAAATATATTACATGGTAGCACACGTTTGGACCTTATGTGAATAATTAATATATATTGGTGGATCGATAGTTTTGGGTCATGGGGGGAGTAATTGGGGATATATTAGTGGAACTGTGTGCATTGAGAGATGATGGTTTGAGTGATGATCCTGTTAGGCATGTTGACAATCAGCTATCTCTTATGTCAAAGCCATATTCCTTTCAGATTAGAATTCTTGGTAGTTATGTTAGACTAGTATCCAGTTTCATAACCTCGGTGCATATTTCTTTTATATGGTTCTACACTAACTTTGTCTATTGTTTAGATTTCAAGTGATGAATCTGTTGACATGGCGAAGCAGCTAGCATTAAAGGAAGGTTTACTGGTGAGTGGAATTACGCTCTATGAGAAAACCAGCTTTAGTGTTGTGAAACATGTCTTTCCTGTTGATCCCAACATTTCAAATTGCATGCATTCAATAGGACATTTCTGATTAGGGTAAAATGGCATAACGTTATGAAATTGGCCTTTTTTATTTTAAGTTTGGCAGCCCTGGTTTAAATTCAGATATGTCATACTGTGCAAAGTTATATAATGTATAACATGCTTTCTTATGTTTTCTGATCAGGAGTAGTTGATCAATATTCACCAAAAAAATATTGAGATTTCACCCAAGAAAATTATCATGCTATAGAAAGAGATTGTACAGAACACTTGCATTGTGTGTCCCGTATATTTGATTACTCTTGTTATCAACTAATAAGGGATAGATTACAATAAGGCCTTTACAGGCAGGTACATTGCCAATGAAAAAATGATTTTTCTTTTTGTTTGAATGCTTCTGGTAACAAGCAGGAATTTCACCTGTGGACTTGTGGAATCAATTCTTTCCTAAGCGGTCGTGATTGGGGGGAATTTAATTGGTCCAAGTCACCCAAGGATTCCATCCAGATGAAATGTCTCTTGGCGGAGGCAAATCGACCCATGAGGGGTGAGCATGTGACAAGCGGGAACTGAACATGGGTGGGGAGGTTAACAATGCCTCACTTTAACCACCCAAACTAGAACCCATTGACAGAAGTTAGAACAAATGATTTCATGATTAGTTCAAACAAATATGTAAATGTTCTAAGATTTACCTTGCACCCTATCCTGAATTCCCAAGAAACACCTATATGGATTATTGGTGTTCATGGACAACTTAACTTCTGGATAGTTTTATCTTTTTTTGTTCGTTTAGTAAACCCTCTATTATATGTGCCCCTTATATGCATAGTTGTATACAAGGTATAATCTGCATAAAGTCGGCTAAGAGAAGTAACTAATTATTACAGTTAACCCCTGCAAAGGAAAAAGGGTGGCCTTCTTCAATAGGTATAGAAGAATATCATTTGTAGCAAAAAATAATTTCTATTAATGATTTGGAAATGTTTTGTCAAACATTAGAGAGGGAATAACTTTTTTTGATGTGGTTTTGAGAGAGATGTAAATTCCTAAGCTAGCATTTAGGAAGATCATTGATGGGGTTTCCCTCTTTACAAGGTAAGTTTTGGGTGTTTGCTGAGGTTTTATTTGTTTGATCTTGATCATAGAACTAATAGCCAGTTTTGTAATAGATGAATTCCATTGTTTTTCTCTAGAATGGCAAGCTCAATATTGACAATAGTTGATGCAGTTTAAACGATGCCAAATTTTAGTTGACACTTTACAGGATATAATATTGTTGTTACTCTATTTATTTTTTAGGTATTTTGGTCTATGTATTTTTATGATATTTAGATGATTTCCAGGATTGAAAATATTCTAATCAATATTAAAATTTGGATGGAAGAATTGCATAATTTATGAGAGTTTCTATGATAATACAAATATTTTGAAGAGGAGGGTCAAAAGGTCAAAAGGGGGCACAAACACAATAGCATCAAAAATTCGCTTAGGGATCTTTTCATTCTTTTAAAAAACACGCTGACATAAGGATTCGTTTTACTAAGTCTTATAAGCACCTGCCTCCATCTCTAGGAGCTTTGTCAATGCACAAGTCAAACAATGAACTTTTAAAATAATTATATTAGGCAGAAGTGTCTAAATATCATGCTTATTGACTCTTGCACTTGACAACTTTTGAATTTGCACGATTAAATATCATTTAGTAACCATTGGTGCATTTACAGTGAGACTGGGCATAGATGAATCTTAATGGGTGTTATGAGTTGGGTTCACAACTCCAGGCATGTATGCAGTGCTCTTTCATAGTTTCTCATTAGATTAGCTTGTACAGTGATTCCAAACCTTATTGAGGTTATCCCAGCTTAAGGTCCAAGTTATCCATTTAGTTAATACATAGGGTTCATGACATGCACAAGCAACAGAATGCAAGATTAAAAGATTTCAGAGTCAACATTGCTTACACAATTGACAGTACAAAAAATTATCTCACCATTGAAGTGCTAATTGCCCTTTCATATTACTCATTGTTTAACTAAGTATTATACAACTTTCCTCTTGTAACTATTTACATAATGCAATGTTATATATTTTAAGTAACAATTAGTGGTCCTGACTCCTAATTATGTCAGTTTTTGGGGTTTCTCCTTTGGTACACTCATGTTAGGCCTTGGTCAAATATTTTCGGTCTGGATCTACTTTTCGTTTTCTTGTTGGTCCACTTCTATACTTTGACTATTGTTCTAAACATTGTTGTTCCATCTCGCTTGTCCTTTGATCTGTCTTCTACATTGTATGCTCATCTGCTTTCAATATTCTTTTATAGTCCCATATTAAAAGCATGGTTGATGTTATTGTATTTGGGCTATTATGTGGATTTGAAATAAAATGGTTAATTTGGTTCCACTCTATTTTTTTCCTTTGGGTGCTCTTTCGAATTGTTCATTATTGATAAGGTCCTTGGATCCTTATCAAAGAGCATGGATTCAAGCCAAAGTTATTTTGGTCGCATAGCCATGTCTTGATTTTATCTTCATGGAAGGATATTTAACTCCTGTCCATCCACAATCTTGGACAAGGCAGTTTTTGACTCCACCCATCACCTTATTAAAGCCTTATGTCATTTTCATTCATGGTTCTTCCGTAAGCCACACCTGCTTGTTGATTTCTTAGGGTCTTAGGGTCTTAACCTGTGTTTCATATGGTCAAATCTCGCAAGTGCCGGGAGGAGACACCTAAAAATCCATCCATTCTAAGGGTTGGTGTGGCCCAGGCTGGGTGCGATCCTCGAGTAATTTTGACGGCTTAGAGACCCCCGGGTCACGGTTTCTTAGACCACAGGCTAGTCCCGCAAGACACGAACAAACTAGGAAACAAAACAAAACTTGTGTTTGATATGTGGACAGTAGAATCTGGAGCATTGAACCCCATTTGACTAACATCAACTGAACTCATTCCCGTTATAAAGCAATGTATGGCGAAACAAGACATTATACATACTTTTGGATACAAACAATTAGGATTTAAATTATATGTATTCAACTGTGTATGAATGGACAAGATTGCTGCTTATTCAACATGATTTACATTGGCATAGACATAAAGTTGTCAGGAGCCAAAATCAGAAAAATGAGTGACAGGGTGCCTTCAAATGACACTAAGAATTTGCAGCTGTCCCTAATTATCCAAGTGTCCCAAGGAGAGGGCCTTTCCAAGAAAGCAGGGTAGTGAAAAAATGGTAAATTCAGCATGAAACCATGCCCAAAATGGCAAAAAGTATTAGCAGACAGGCATCTTTGGAATACATGCTCAATCATTGCATTTTTACTACAAAGCTTGCATGCAGCATTTGTAACACCGACTTTTAGAAGTCTGGACTTGACAGCCAAACCTTGGTGGATCATAAGCCACCCCAATACTTTGTGCTTGAGGGAAGCTTGAGATTTCCAAATATGCTGGCACCTCCTTAGCGAGTGTGCTTCAAGATCCCTCAACTCCCAACTTTTTGTTCAAGCATGGAACAAGTTTGGAGGTGATGTAACTCTTTGTTCCTGAAGTAATATGTGATGCATTTCTCAAAAAAAAAAAACAATGGGAATTTAATCAATGGCTAGACCTATGACTTATCATATATTACAATCACTTATTAGGAGACTCCAAATTAAAGCTTTTTTAAAGAGGGCTTAACCCTCTTTCAGAAACCCACTCTATTATTTTCATGGAACATAAAAGAAATTCATATAAGTATATAATTATGTAAATAATATTATCTTAAACAAGAGAAACTTAAACCATGTCATAGATGATGTAAAGTGCCATATGAAGAGGGCTAATTATCATATGACATATATAGAAACAGTATTATTTTTCTAGCCATTGTTTTCAGATTTTTATTACTACTTTCAAAAATATCTATAGATAATAACTTCAATATAATGAAATAGGACAATGATTCGATTTTGTGTTTCCTCCTAAGTAGCATGGGTACTCGTACCTGGGGGTTGGATTCTTTATACCCATACCCAGGTACAGGAAATGTACCCGCACCCGTACCTTGCAACACCTTCATGCACGCTGCCATACCTGGAACTTTTGTAGACATTTAAGATAATCTGTAGATTTTCTCTAATGTGATCAGAACATGTCCCACATGATAGAGTTGTTAGAAATAATAGGTGTGCTCGTTTAACCATAGACAATATAGCAATATTGTCACCCAACCATAGGCCGAAGCCACCCCCGAGCACCTTAACCGTGACAGAGAGAATAATTCTGGAAGCAAACCATAGGTCCAAAAGCCAATCAAGGTAGCGTACCACTCTCCAGAGCTAGCATACCAATCAGAAAGTCCAAACCATAACCAAGAGAAAGTCCAAGCCTAAAACCGAAAATACTAGTTGTAGTACCTGCAGCTGCAACTACTCTCCAGACTTGCGCACTTACTGAATTTCTGTAGTTGCGAGCTGTGTGTGTACAAATGAGCTCTAGCATCCTGTATTTATACTGCTCCTTCTTAGCTGTTTGGGCCGACTTCTCTTTCTGGAGGCTAAAGACTCAATATTAATTATTTTCTTTAGCCGACTTGTCTTCTAGGGTTATGTCCAAGGCTTTAGGGTTTCTTCTTGCTTTCCGGAATATTCTATTCTTGTCAGGGTTACACGTGGAGGTTAATACCTCCCGCAGCTACCATAATATCAACAAGAGTTACCCTTCCCTCCAAGGTGTTTGGAATAGACAAAGTCACTCAGATGACAACATACAAGCAAACCCTAGGCTTTCATTGGTTCATCCAATAGTGAAAAGCAAAGGATTGACCTGTGCTGATGATCTTGATCTGAGATTGTTGCTGTATTATTGATTAGATTCCCAAAATAAAAATGTGATAATGACTTGGTCACTGACCTTCCTAAAACAGGCTCCTCCAGTTTCAAAAGGTGAGTTAGTTACTCTTGGAATATCAAGTGTACTCTTTACATTGTAACCTGTCTACTGAAGATTAATAGTAATGCTTCCCTTCTAAAAAAAGGCTCTAGGCAAGTAAAATCTAACGTGCCTTGTTTTTTGAGGGCAAAGGATTCTCAACCCTTCTTTGACAAGTTAAATCGTCTTTGAAGGATCTTTAAATATTCAAAACTGATAACTTGTTACAACTGTTTGAGGTTCAGGCAAATGTCAGGGATTTATAACTTATAGTTTGATGAATTTTCAAATGCAACAACCTCCAGGTCTGAGATAATCAACCAATTAGACTATAAAACTGTGTTTAACTTCTATGGAGGCGTTCCTGTGAGTATAAAAGAAGGGCTTGGGTGCCTTTAGCACCAACAACTTTTTCATCTTCTGGGTGCCTTTAGAACCAACCAACTTTTTCATCTTCTATTTGCTTGTTTTTTAATCACTAGAAAAAGTTGGCTGTAAATATTATTACAGCTTATGAAGGGTCACACCACTTATTTGCTCCCATGGAACACAGTCTACACGTCCTGTGCAAGGAGAGCATGAATAACCATAATGGAAGATAATAAAAGATACCAAAACAAAAATAGAAGACAGCCTACTGATGTTGTGTCCAAAGATGAGATAACTTGCATTTCCTGATGCTCAGTGAGGAGCCCCCAATACAACTTGCATTTTAATATAAATCTCCACCATCTAATGTGGCGCATGAGATTCTGTTTCATTTATCCTGGTCATTTCAAACCTAGATGATATATATGAATGATGTCATACGGATTGTGGAATTAATGTTTTGACCTATGACCACATGTGCCCTTTTCCCTTATGGATGTATTATTTTCCAACCTCTAATATGCATGTCCAAATGATTCATGCTTGTTCACATTATGCAAAGTATGAAAGTGTCTGAAAAGCCTAGGGCATGTATGGTCGAAGAAGGTATAAATCCTGTATAACAATTTCAACCTGCTTGAATTGTGGATGATACTCATCCTATGGTGGATACTATCGCCAGTGAGGTGGGGTCTCTGCCTACTGTTGGATATACTGGTATAGGCAGCTTAATCTGCATGAGTCTTGAATATATTGTTTAAGAATGTAAATAAATCTCATGAAATAGCAAGTGACAAGAAAGAAACCCTTTGACATGTTTAGCATGACCTAGCATCTAGGCTGCTTATTTGAACAGTTTTTATAACTGAATTTGTCTGTGGGATGAGATCTTTAGCAATAACTTAGACATGGAGGATAAGCAGTTCTAATCAAGCAAACAATTGTCGGATCATTTTTCTTATTGCTGTCATATCATTTTATTTCTCTGGAGAGGTAATTTCTCCCACCCTCCCACACTTAAGCAAAGAATGAGGAAGCTGGTACCTTGCCAGCACCATTCCATGGATTCCCCCCTCTTCCGTGGGTTTCCCGATGGAGGGTGGCATTAATCGCGAGCAGCAATAGCGGCTTGTAACCATGCAAGACTCGGTGGGAATTGATGGATCCTGCAACCTGCCTGGGCATTACACCTTAGTGGAAAGGATTGACCTGACAGAGCTATCCCTTATGGCTATTATCTCTGATGTCATATCAGATATGCATGTTAGTTTTCAGAAAATGGTGTCCATTTCTAAATAATAATTACCAGATTGGGGAAATTACGAGTGTTTGGGAAGTTATCAATTTTGAGTAGGGAGTACATTTCCTGTCTTTTTATTCTTACAAATTTTCCTGGTTTTATATTTTATAATTTCTTTTAGTTCTCATTCAATTCAGTGCTTATTTTTGTTATGCCATTCATTTATAATTATATATCGATCTTGTTTTGCTTCCTGCATTAGTGCAATGGACATGTACATGCTCAAGCAGTGCATTGTATATGTAGTAGCTCTGTTCAGTTGTTATGGATGGTTATTTTTACTAGATAGATAGTTCTCTATATGACTTATATCATTGACCCAATAGCAGTTAAGAGACATACAAGAATTTGGTGAACTGGTTCTCATCACCTGTGGATTCCCTGTTCTGTATTTGAGGAATCTTCATTTCAGCTTCTACCTTGAGATCTCAGGTATTTATTGATTCTAAACTGGGCAGTTATGATGACAACAGGTAGGTATATCATCAGGTGCTGCAACTGCAGCGGCAATTAGAGTTGCAAAGAGGCCTGAAAATGCTGGGAAGTTGATTGTTGTGAGTATCTCCTTTTTGAAGCTTCTATGAGGGGCATTCACTTTTTTATATTCTATCAACTTGGTTCTATTGTTCAGTGTTTGATCTTCTCAATATAAACAAAGCGTTTGTGAATATCCCATGAATTTTGAATGGATCTGTCTTTTAATTGCAGGTGATACTCCCAAGTTTTGGAGAGCGGTATCTTTCTTCTGTACTTTTCCAATCAATCAAGTTGGAAGCTGAGAATATGGTTTTTGAACCATGAAACTGTGAAATTAGTAGTCATCCACACTGAAACATTGTGCCCAAATTTGTTACAGCGGTTCCTTTACCCCTAGTTCTATCTTTGGTCTTTCTTATTGTTCCTAAAAATAATAGATCTGTCTAATGAGTGAAGTATGGGTTGAGTTTAACTTAGTTTTATTACATTTGGTGAGCATCCAAATTCGTGTTGTTTTCTTGACCTTTTAATAAGGCATATCCAATATGATGAATGTACTATATGTGTTTGAAAAATGCATCAGAGGTCATTTGACCGAGATGGTCTTTGTTCATGCCAACCTAAGCTGAAAAGAATCGTCTAAAAACATCTTTGTCAACCTTTGTCTATCTCACTTCTGATCACCGTTGTGATTTACAGCACTCATTTTACAGTACACAGAATTTAAACAAAATGCAAGTTTAGTATGATTTTACTTCTATGTAATGGAATGAGAATGACCCTCTGGAGTGTTAACAGATTAATAACGTGGTCAATCTCTTCTTGATTTTTTCCTACAATAAATGATGTAATGAGAAAATCTCTTTGAAAATTTCCAGTGTCTGTTATGCTTATTTCTATTTTGTTTCTAATGAGGGATGACTAGCAGATTACTCCTGTACTTTGTCAGCATTTTGTCTGGCCAAGAGAAAATTCTCCAAGTCACATGCATGTGAGGTAGTATTTAGTTGCTATGTGCAAAGTTGCAATATGATTTTGGATTGAGTAGGTTTTTCTCTAATAAAAACCTTGCTGAGAAACCTAAGCGATGCTTCTCCACATTTGTAGATGGTAATATCCCTAATAAACCTTTCAGTGTAGACTAGTGCCCCGATTTCAACTGAGCACCTGCTGGCAAAGAATTARCAAAATACCCAACAACATTGGCAACACTGGTTGAGCTAACTCCTTGGGCTTTGAGTAACATATCTCTTATACAATGGAATTTGCAAGGTACCCCCGCTCTTCCCTTTTATTTTGAGAAATACTTATATCATCTCCTTGGCTAAGCTGCCGCACTATGAAGGGCAGATATAAATCACCTAGGACCTGGTCTCATCCACACCCACTTGGGGTTTTTCTACATTAATACAAGTCGAATCACCTTCCCTTTTTAATTTGTTTAAGAGATTATTGATTTATAGCATGGCTAAGTTTACATAGTAGTTCTGATAGCATTATAGACCCACCCAGGTCATGTGACTTTTTAAGTCAAATACTATGTTTGCCCATGTCTACATTTTTAGGCCTTGATGATGAGATATTTAGATGTTTAAAGATTGTGGTACATTTTTGAAGTTCCATTTCATAATTTGGTTGTAATTGCCAGTGCAGTACTATATGGAGAATAAATTCTTTTATATTTTTCTGGGGAGCTAGGAACCCTTGCCACTTTCTCATCATTTTCTCAGCGTTAGCTTAAACATGCACTGCTTGGGGTTTGAATATGAGTCCTAAAAAAGAGCCCGAGGTTTTCACACTCTTCACACGATGTGTGGTCCTTTTTATTTGTCTTCCTTTGTGCTTCATTTTTCCCTTGTGGGGAAATCATGTTTAATATAATTAGTTTTTATGGTGGGGAGTCCATGTTTTACAGTGCTCACCCATTTTGTTCTAGGAATTTGTTTTTCTTTCACCTCTTGTCACATCATGTTTAAATTCTTTTGACTTCAACATGGCAATAGAGATTCCTTTCAATTTATTGGATTCCATAAAGTGATTGCCTTTTATTGGATTCCATAGTCCATTTCTTTTGTTTTGAAAAATGCATCTCACATTATAAAAAACACATAAGGGAAATCTCACTCACCGGAGTATGGCCAAAGACAGAGTTGAGGTGAGATCGAGCCCTTGCAAATCATTCGTTGTCATTTTTTAAAGCAAATATACCTTTGTTCTGACTTATGTGGACAAACCATCTAAAACAGTGTTCTGAAAGGAATCAAGGAACTCAATCTCATCTTTAAATACACATTTTCAATGAATACATGACAAAGAATATAAAGGTTTGGCACCAACACATTGCTAGAGAACAATGTAATGAGTCAAAATTAATGCCTTGCTATCTCCAAGAAGGGTGACTCTGATGGATTTATCCATGTAGGAGGACTAAATTTGTCATGCCTTGATATCTCCAAGAAGGGTGACTCTCTGATGGATTTGATATCTCCAAGAAGGGTGACTCTCTGATGGATTTATCCATACAAAAGAACTAAATTTGTCATGGACACTCTTCCAATATGAATTATTTAAAGACCACTACTAAAAAAGATGATTCATTATAAAGTTTCAATTTGGAAGATTTGAACTTAGGTTATCTTCCTAGCTACCTTGCCGTTTCTTGAAAACAAGAGAAAAGGGCATGCACTTGTGCATGATTTGATATAGATTCTTGTTGCTAAACTAAAAAATAATGTTGTCATAGGATCACTGCTAGTCTCTTCAAGTGGGACTTACATAAGACCTTTCATCTTGGGTAGTTTCTCCAAAATAAGACCTTGAAAATATAAAAAAAATTGCATTATAATATCTAATATGATTCATTATAAAGTCTCAATTTGGCCAATTTGAACTTGGTTATCTTCCTAGCTACCTTGCAATTCCTTGAAAACCAGAGCAAAAGGCATGCCCTTGTGCATGATATGATATATATTCTTGTTGCTCAGCTCAAAAATAATGTTTTCATAGGACCATTGTTAATCCCTTCTAGTGGGACTTATAGAAGACTCTTCATCTTGGGTAGTTCTTACAAAATAAGACCTTGAAAATATCTAAAATTGCATCTATCCAAAGCCAAAAGACCCTAACTATGAGTAAGCATCTTCCACTTAATCCATCTTACACTATCTCCATCCCATAAATCATTCCAATAAAAAATGCACTAATGATTTTCAAGTCCAAATAGGTGTAATTCAAACCCTTCCTTACATCATAGAAAATCCCAATATAACCAATTCAACACTTGCTTCTAGGACTTACAAATCCTTTAAGCATGAAATACCCCTAAACCTTAAAGAAGAGCGGAGACCCAATCCATGTATCTCACAAATGCGGTTTTCTATAGAGAATCTTGTAAGTGGCAGAAATTTCCCAAGGGAACCCCCTTCAAGACCTTAGTCCATTTTATTGTTAGAATCTTGCTTTGCATGCAAATATCCAAGAAATCAAGCTTGAAGGATATATTGATCCCTTTCTTCAATCTTGGAAAATTCTATGCCACTTGCTTCCATGGAATACCCCTAAACCTTAAAGAAGAGGGGAGACGTAATTATGTCATAAAGCTCGTATTTTACCAATGTGGTTTGCTGTAAAGAATCTTCTAAAGTGACAGAAATTTCCCAGGGGCACCTCCTTCAAGACCTCTATAATCCATTTTGTTGTCAAAATCTTTCTTCGCATACAAATATCCAATAAATCAAGTCAACTTCCTCCTTAAGCATAACATTAAAGTGCTAGAGGGACCAAAGTAGAGCCCTAGGTCAAAATTTAGCTTAGAGAAAGGCGAAGGATTTATAGCTTCAAATATTGCATCATTGAGGGAAACCATCATGCCAAATAATATACATATTCAACTTGTGAATTTTGTTTTCTTTAGTTATATAAAAAACTGCAACATAGCTTGTAGCAAAATTATATCAAAGTTTTGGTTTTGAGCTTTTTAAAACAAGAACAAAAAGCATTACTAACTACCAATCTATAACACAACCTATCTAAATCTTTAGGAAGTACTTTCTAGTTTTTCTCGATAGTATAGATTTTGCAAAATAAACCCAAGATCTTAATAACTTTATAAAACATAGAACCTAATAGAAAGCATGACAGTTGGTTGCTTTGTCCATAGTTGTGTTCACTAGGTTTGAGTCTTGTTTGACAATTTCAGTGTCTTCAGATCACTACTGCGTCATTTCTTCTTCTTCAATTCCCTCAGTTGGAATTGATTGATTGCACTTGATTTGAAGTTCTCGATTGATCTTTATGACCATGTTCCTAAGTATGCTACATTCTGCCTCCAAAACAACCATTTGAGGTTTTTATTGAACCAAAATGCCTATAATTGTTGCTATCTAAGTGATGACCTAATGCTCATTTAATAGAGAACTACCAGGGCTATTTCCCCACGCGTGTAGAGTTATAAGTAACTATGTTGAAGCTTCAAGCTCGAGCTTCTTTCAAATTCTTTCCACAGGCCCAAAATTCTCAATTAATAGAGTTTGGAATACTATGTTCTCACAACAGTCTATCTACAACGCTCAAATTCGGGCGCTTATCCTCCTCGTAACCAACTATTAGAACCCCGCGCTTAAATCCAAGCACTTTTCTTGTCTGTTTCTAAGCCCCTTCCTGTCATCATGACCAATGTCTGTGATCGACACTTATCCACTTGAGCGCTTAAAACTTGGTACTCATTCCTTTACCCACAAACTCCATGTGATCAATGGCTATTATCGAGACTAAGTCCACCGTAGAATTCCTTTTAGTTGAGCGAATGGATGAATGCCATGTATAGCGGTCCCGGGACGTCGGGACTTCACGCCCTTCTCATCAACCCAAAACTCCCAAAGGTCGCAGTCCGCAATGATCTAGACCGTTGATTCCGTCGATGACCAACAGTCACAATCTCTTCCCCTACGATATCATTCAACGATGGATCATCGTGGATTTGGATCATGGATCAGTATGGATCGTTGATTCTCCTTTAATTATAGTTTAACTCACGATGTGGGCCACCACAGAACTTTGATCAATCTGGAACCTTGCTTCCACGTGTCGTCCCCGGAGTGGGCTCTAACGTCAGCCTGACATATCTTGGTCTTGATGAGGGTCGTCGATCTACAGACTCAAGATCTAATCTTCGTCATCAAAGGTTTTCCACAAAAACCATGTATCGTGGGACCTTCTCTCCATGTGTCACTTTCTAAATGGAAGTTCTTACGTCAACATGCGTTTTTCGTCATCAAGACCTCGAGACTTTTAGGCCCTCCAACACCTTAAAACCTTCGCTGCCCATGGTCCGCTATAATGAGAACCGTCGATCTAATTCTTCAATGAATGGTCACGGTTTCACAATCTTTAAATCTAGACATTGGGGACTTTGGACCGTCGATCTGACAACTTTATCCCATATCTAATCTCCACAATTGATCTATATTAGATGTGAGTTGGTCATCTCAACCTTAACTTCCTCGCACTTTCTAACTCGATACACTGTCATTTGTTGATCTGGATTTGAAGCGGATGTCAACCCTTCAATGGTTTGGTGCAAAAACAACGAGATTAAGTCCCGATCTGGGGTAATCGACGGTCATAACTTGACCTTGGCTTCAATCCAACGATCATAAACACAGCCTTTTGAGGTCTCGTTAGCATGATTTCTTCCTCTGTTATATTGATTGTTGATGGATTTCTGTCGATTCTTTCAGTGATCGACGATCGATCTTCTCCTTTTCTGGAATGTGAATCCTCCTTGTCATTTAAATCTGTAACACTCGCTTTCGCTGCGCCTAAAACTACACAACAACTCTATGAGAGTTTGATTTGGTCTTTTATATCCTATGCAGAGACACAATGAAGGGAATACACAATCTTCACATTGACACAGAGAACTAATAAACATAGGAATTCTATTAATGAATCTCTGTACACAAATTACACAAGGCCTTCTTGCCTTCTCTTGGCCTGATTTACATTTAATTGGCCTCTGTTTGGCCTTTTGGCCACAATTGGCCTTCTACTCACACTCAATCTCTTTCTTTCTCTAACTCACTCGAACCCCTATCTCTTCTAATTCCCAAAGGCTTACATGCTTATAAGTGGAATCTGAACTGTCAATTTGGTTCAGATCCTACTTAGACTCCACAAAATTTGCAAGGATCTCTCAGATCCACAATATCTTCAAGAGATCACTTTAGGATCTCTTCTAAGTCTCACAACTCTCGAGATCTTCTTTAATAAGGAAGATTTGACTACATTCGAATGAAACTCAACTCAACAAACCATACCCTATGCATTCTTTTTAGAATCCAAATGAAACAGGAAATTACAATAATAACAAGTTAGTGAACCAAATTTATGCTGCAACTGTTTATTTCTCCATCTATGTTGTTGTCCATCTGCATTGCTACCTTGTTGTTGTTAACAACCTTCCATGATCCCATATTTTACTTTGTTGATGAGCAAACTCTTTTCTTTCTTCAGTAGGTTGTATTTGCATGTTGCTCTTCTTCATCTTCTCTTGTCTCTAGTATTTCCACTTGGAAATATTTATCAGAGGCTTCCACAACTCGTCCAACTCAATATCTAGTCTTGCCCCTTGCTGGTACACATCACTGCTGCAATTCCACTGTAAACCATCACAAAAATGTTGTATGGATGCTTCCATCTCCTCATCCATCCTCATACCTCTATCTTTCCTCAACCCTTTGAGAACATTGCTCACTAAATAAAAAGTTATGCACCCAATCTTGCATATCTTTGAGTTGCATGCTTAATCTACACGATTGATCAAATAAATTGTTCTTGGATTTGATTAAAATGACATTTTTTCAATAAACACTTCATACATTTTTTTATGATCCTATACCAATGATCATCATCACCATCATTATCCCTCACTTCATTTCTTCTTTGGCAAGTTCCATACTTGCATCATTGTAATCTCGTATATCCCATTCTAGGATTTCATCTACTTCATCAGCTGAAGTATCTCCAAGCCAACTTATTGTCCTATGTACATCTCCATCCTCTTCAATGACGCAAAACCCCTTCCCTCCAAAGGGTTTCTCGTCCTCCCAGTCTTGGATCGTTCGAATTTCTGAGTCGGAGCGCCTCCTTGGGTTCTTGCGGGCACCCAAAACCACTCTACCCACACACACACACAGGTTCTTTTCTCAAATGACCACGGCTATGACTGTGAGTCTATCTCTTCACAATTCAGGCTTCGGGGGTATTCCGAACTCCTCCAACAACTTCTTCTGAAGCACGCTCCTTTGATTCTCCGGGCTTCCGCCACGTGTCTCCTCAAATTCACCGACCTCACTATGATTCGGGTCTCACACCTTCGTGAAACTCTAGGGCTCTTACCACGAACCTCCAGATTCTCAATTTATGAATTCCTTAATCCGTTGCCACGTATTCTCCTCGCGATCAACGATTGAGATCAGTTCGCGACTTCAAACTGCGCGACTCTGCTTTCGACGAGCCTTTAGACTTCCCGAACTCTGAAGTGTCGAAACATCTTACGACCATCCTTCGCATAGCTCCCCCAAATCTGACGGTATGGAATAGTTCGTCTCCCTCCGAAACGAATCTTACCAACTGACTTTTATGGAAACTTCAGGGACTTCTCTCCTCGAAGAGTTTCCTCCGCTCTCCCTCATGAGCTTTACGTCTTCGATTTCCTTTTGTTCCTCTAAACACTTTGTTCGACACTTAGTCGAATTTTCAACCTGTGCACACTTTGCAACGGGTCTTCTTCCATGCTTGACTCTTTTGTGGATGATTTCGTGCTCCTTGCGACTGCCTTCCAACAACTTCTCTCTTCTTTTGATTAGAACCACACTATCCCTCCTAAGCTTTCGATTTCGAAAACTCTGTCGCGCACTCCTTGCGGACGTTTATGCACTCCTTGCATACATAAGTTTCACGCTACCTCTTCTGAGCTTACGAGTTGAAACAGACTCGGTCACACACTCCTTGCAGACACTATGCACACCCTGCACTCGCTCAAAGAAGAGAAACAATTGAAACTTATTCACTCTTCACAATGACTCATACATTCAACCCTACAAATGCATTCATGGATACATAAATAAGAAATAATAGAGAATTGAAAATAAGCAGTAGGTCTACCATTTACTCATTCAGATAGACATGGTAACAACACACATTTGGAATAATATTCCTCTGTTATATTCATTCAACAATCATTTACATAGATTCATACACTATTCTTCACTACTCCTCAACATACACAATAGATTCACTACTGATCAACTATCCTCTATGAACAACAACAACCACCTATACTATGCAACAATACAAAGCCTTTATACAAAGGGGTGCTCTTTGAGCCTTTCCCTCCAACTGTTCTATGCTATCCTATCAGAATTAAATACTATCAACTACTTAACCTTTATTACAATAAATATCGAGTCAGATAGATAAGAGCGAAAACTCCAGATCTGTACTGCAATCCTTCACATTAAAGAAAAATACATCTCCCCATCGATCTTACACGATGGGTTAGCCTCCAATCATTAAAGATGTTCATAATTCAAAAAGCTTTGTCAAGCATTACATTAATACATTATCTTTGAAGTTCAAAATGTTTCAAAATATGTGCTAGTGCGCCCAACTGTCTCCCACTTGTGCTTTGCTGGTGATGATCCTACATCATAAAATTCATGGACTCTTGTCCATGAGCTCCTGCACCGATTTTCCATGCTTCTGGATGTCTTCTTCACCAACCCAACTGGCATCTTCTATTCTTCGTCCTTTCCACTTTACCAAATACTCAAAATACCTTTTTGTTCCAGTCTTCTTACCAATTCATTGATCTATGATCTTCTCCATCTACAACTTCTCTGCTATAGGAATTTGCTTCCTCCACTGGATCTCTTCTCGATCTTCAGGTCTTCCGGCTCCATCCTCCCTGTACGGATACATGTCTGCAATGTTGGATATGGACGATATACCCACATCTTCCGGCAGCTCTATTTCATAAGCATTCTCTCTGAACCTTCTTAGGATTTTACATGGCCCTATATTTTTCAACTTCAACTTATTATATGTTCCCCTTGGGAACCTTTCTTTCCTCAAATGTGCTAGAAATTGATATCCAACTTCAAATTCAAGTTTCCTCCTATGTTGATCAACTATGCATTTATATTCATTGTTGCTCTTCTTCAACTGCTCCTTGATCTGATTATGAAGTTCCTGCATTTATGCAATGAAGTCTTCGGCTTCCACGCTCCTAAATTTTCTCTGCTTCATATCTCTTATCTCCGACACTCCTCTCAGATTCATTCCATACACTATTTGAAATGGGCTTTTCCCAATGCTTATGTTCATTGAGTCATTGTATGAAAACTCTACTTGTGATAGAATATGATCCCACTGACTATGGTGTTCAGTGACCAAACTCCTCAGCAAATATCCTAAGCTTCTATTCACCACTTCGGCMTGTCCATCCRTTTGCGGGTGATATGTAGAACTAAAAGATAGCATTGTCCCCAWCTTCTTCCACAACGTCCTCCAKAAATGACMAACAAAATTGGTATCCYTGTTTGAAACTATAYTAYTGGGCAATCCATAGAGTCTCACAACCTCCCTGAATTTTTTTTTTGCAACATGTGTTTCGTCAATGGTCTTCTGGCATGGGATAAAGTGTGCCATCTTCGAAAATCTATCCACTRCCATAAATATAAAATCACTTCCTCTTTGTGTCCTCGACAATCCCAACACAAAATCCATGGTTATTGCATCCCAAGGCCTCTCTGGAAGAGACAATGGCTGATACAACCCAATGTTMTGCTTCTTCCYCTTGGCATACTGAMAAATCTTACATTTGTTCACAAACCTCTTCACCACTACTCTCATACCTGGCCAATAATAGGAACCATTTAATTGAATTTTTTTTTTGTCATGGCTGAAACGTCYAGCTAGACCCCCACTATGMTTTTCCTTCAACAAATTCTCCCTCATCGAACATCTTGGTATGCACAACTGACATCCTTTGAACATCAACTCATCCTGAATCAGATATTCGGCCCACTGGCTTCTGTCTCTGAGTATAGGATTCTCACACGCTTCATATGCCTCCCCGAAATCTGGATCACTATGGTACATTTCCTTAAGGTGATCAAACCCCAAGGTCTTGACCTGAAATTCATGTAGAATCAAAATTCTCCCGCTCAATGCATCAACAAACTTGTTAGCATTACCAGAAATATGTTTAATGACAAAACTGAAATTTTGCATAAACTTTATCCACTTTGCATGTCTCTGGTTTAACTTCTCCTGTTTGGTTATGAATTGCAAAGCTTGATTATCGCTATACAAAACAAACTCCTTCAATACGAGATAGTGCCTCCATTTCTTCAAGGCTTGAATTATGGCATAGAACTCTTTGTCGTATGTGGAGTACTTCTTTTTAGCTTCATTCAACTTCTCGCTGAAATATGCAACATGTCTGTTATCTTGACTTAAGACCGCTCCAATTGCAACTCCACTCACATCACATCTCACCTGAAATGTATTCCCAAAATCCAGTAATACTAGAATCAGTGGTTCCGTTATTTTCTCCTTCAGTATATTGAAGCTCTTCTCAGCCTCTTCTATCCATTTGAAAGACTTGTGTCTCTTTTGCACTGTATCCATCATTTGAGCACTAATCTCGCTAAAATTTCTGATGAAATTCCGATAAAAACTTGCCAATCCATGGAAGCTTCTTACCTCAAAGATATTCTTTGGTGACAACCATTCTTTGATTGCTTTCACCTTTTCAAAATCCATCTTCAACTCGTTTGAAGAAATCACAAAACCCAAATATATGAGTTATGTCTTCATGAAAGATGACTTTTTCAGATTAATCAACAACTTCTCTTGCTGCAACCTTCTCATCACCAATGTCAAATGTCTCAAATGCTCCTCTTTAGTCTTTGCTAAAGACCAATATATTATCCAGATACACAATCATGAATTTGTCAATGAAATCTGTTAATACTTCATTCATCAACCTCATAAAGGTACTCAGGGCATTCATTTAGACAAACGACATAACAAGCCATTCATACAACCCCTCATTTGTCTTGAATGTTGTTTTCCACTCATCACCTTCCCTCATTATTATTTGGTGATATCCACTTTTCAAATCTATTTTTGAAAAATAGTTAGCTCCGCTTAGGAAATCCATCAAATCATCCATCCTTGGCAATGGAAGCTTGTATCTAATGGTGATCTTATTTATGGCCCTCGAGTCTGTGCACATTCTCCATCCACCATCCTTCTTCAGAATTAATATAGTTGGCATTGCACATGGACTCGAGCTTTCTATGACCAATCCTTTATCTAACAGATCCCGAACCTATATCTTCACCTCCTCATTCTCTTGAGGTGTCAACCTGTACGCTGCTTTATTTGGAAATCTTGCTCTTAGTATCAAGTCAATGTGATGATTGATGCCTCTGATAGGTGGAAATGAGTTTGGAAACTCATCCACTACTATATCAACAAAATTCTCTAGCAGTTCCTGATCTTCCTCAGGAAAATATTCCATCGAATTACTGATAAGGATAACCCTCGGCTTCCTCACTACAACAAATTGCATCTCCTGTTCCTTCTTTACTTCATTCAGGAGTGAGTTCCCACCCATGAGAAGTATACTCGTGCTAGCTTCATCCTGCACCTTCTTTTCTTCAATTGGTAGTAACATGTGCGTCCTACCATTCTTCTCCAAAGTATAGGTGTTTCTTCTCCCATCATGAATAACATTCCTGTCATACTTCCAGGGTCTTCCCAACAAGACATGACATACATCCATGGGGATCACTGTCCTTATATCCACCTATTTTAAATTCAACCAGGCATTGTTTAGTGACTGATACATGATGACCTTTTTGCAACCATGAGACCTTGTATGACATTGGGTGTATAGTTGTCTCCATCTCTAGCTTCTCCACCATTATTGTGGATACTAAGTTGTGAGTGCTCCCACTGTCAATTATCACCTTGCAAACTCTGTCCTTCGTTTGCAAGTTGTTCTGAACAAATTGTTCCTCTACGTTGTCTTTTCAGTCTCTGGCTCTTGCTTCAAAATAACCTTCTTCACCATCAAGGATTTCCCATCCTCTGCACCTTCTGCCTCAACATCTCGCTTATGTCCTTTCGAAATATGAGCTTCACCTCCTCCTTTCTTCCTCTCGGGACAATCCCAAGACATATGCCCTATTTTCCCACAAGCATAACATCTCACTTCTCCTCCTCTGTCTCTCCCTCTTCCTCTGGGAAAATAGTTTCTACCACTACTCTGCCTTCCTCGAGAACTTCCTCCTCTCTCAGAGTGACTATGTGGTTTCTCCGCTTTGTCTTTGGGATTCTGTGCCTTATCCTGGGAAACTCCTTTGCCTCTGTTCAAGCTTTGACCTCTGTTTTGTTGACTCTGCTTCTTGGCCAACTTCTCTTCTGCCTTCAATGCAATTTGATATGCATCCTCTACTGTTCTGACTATCGCCATGCTAATTTCATCCTAGATATCATACCTCATGCCATTGATGTATCTTGCAACTTTCTCCTCATCTATCTCTCTATGTCCAACCGTGATGTTCAATCTGTAGAATTCCTCTATGTACTCCTTCACATCCATCCTTCTCTATCTCAGGTTCTGCATCCTCCTGAACAGATTTATCTGGTAATCCTTGGACATGAATTTTGACTTTAGTTTGGATACCATTCGATCCCAACTCTTAATCTTTTGTTTACCTTTGCTCATTCTGTCATCCTGTAGTTCATCCCACCACAACGTTGCATGTCCTTTCAACCTAGTGACCACATGTCTCACATTTTTCTCCTCTTCGACATTCTCATAGTCGAAATACTTGTCCATTTCTCGTATCAAGTCAAGCAATTTCTCTGTGTCTAAGTTACCTTCATACATTGGGACGTCAATCTTCGCTTTGGCTCCCAATTTGACAACCGCTCTCAATAAACGTTCTTCCACAGCATCATCAACTACAACTTCTTCAACCTCTACTTCTTCATTCTTTGTCTCGCTGATGTCTCCGACATCAAGTGATCTCCTTTGTGTTTTCTCCATGGCATACAACCTTTCTCTGAGCTCTCTCATCTCCCTCTACATAGCTCTGTTTGCTACAAGTGGCTCAACACATATTCTAGGCGACATTGTGCCAACGTTTCTGATACCTCTCTAACAATATCAGTCTACTCCTCTTTCTACATAAGTCAATTATGTGATAGCTCTGATACCACTCTTATGCAAACCCCCTTTTCTCCAAAAAGTTGCTCGACCTCTCGGTCTTGGATCGTTCTAATTTCTGAGTTGGAGTGACTCCTTGGGTCCCTGCGGGCACTCGAAACCACTCTACCCACACACACACACATGTTCTTTTCTCAAATGACCACGACTATGACTGTGAGCCTATCTCTTCGTGATTCAGGCTTCAGGGGTATCCCAAACTGCTCCTCCAACTTCTTCTAAATCACACTGCTTCGATTCTTTAGGCTTCCACCACGTGTGATCCGAAATCGGATCCAGAAGCCTGATAGGGCTTGAAAAATGCTCAAAAATGAAAGTGCTTGGAATGTGACGAAACCTGTGCCATTGCATCCGGCTCGTCTTCCTGATTCCGGTGGTATATTTACTTCGTCAAACGGAGTCCGTATGGAGAAGATATCGCGTTCTGTCAGAAAATGTCAAATCCACCTGACACGTGTCGCGTCCTGGTGATGCTGTGATCCGAAATCGGATCCAAAAGCCTGATAGGGCTTGAAAAATGCTCAAAAATGAAAGTGCTCGGAATGCGATGAAACCTATGCCATTGCGTCCGACTCGTCTTCCTGATTCCGGTGGTATATTTACTTCGTCAAACGGAGTCCGTATGGAGAAGATATCGCGTTTTGTCCGAAAAGTCAAACAGGCAAAAAAGGGGATGACTGTACAGTTCGTACAGTCCACGTGGCATGACCGTACATCTGACGTGGTGGCTCCAGAAGGCAACACGTGGCAGACCATACGGAGGACACGTGGCATCACCAGGACACGACACGTGTCAGGTGGATTTGACATTTTTGGCGTACGATTGGACCAGTACAGAGGTGACACGTGTCACCACTGACAGGGTGACACGTGGCAGGATGACGTCATCCAGTGACGTGGCGAGCTGACAGGGCGTACGTCGGGCTGACGCAGCAGGACAAGTGGCAGTATGACAGAATTGATGTGGCACACACGTGGGCCAATCACAAGCCGACACGTGGCATGTTTTTAATTGGGTTTTAAAGCACCACGTGGCCCAGTCACAAGCTGCCACGTGGTGCTGCATCATTGGTTGTTGGGTTTATGTTGTAAAATTTGTTATGGTTTCGCCGGGGTTTGAACCCGGGACCTCCGGGCGGGTAACGGACCGGCGTAGCCGAGCTAACCGGAAGTCCGTGGGTTGTCTCTTGTTTACCTTCCGGCGAGATTTGATTTTATGTTTGGTGGACGGTTCAAACGCCGGGAAAAAGGGCTGGGGCATAGCCCCAGCCCTCAGCGCTGGACCAATGCACATTCGACCCTACCATATATCCGGGGGCTGTTCCATAACGGGCGCACGGTTATAACCCACAGGCCTATCCAAACGCCAATAGAATCGGGGCTACACCGACGAGGGCGCGGGGTTATTATTATAGCAATTGAACCTGTGGCCATATGTATGTGCCACGAGACCAGGGGCCAGCCCTTTTTGCGCGGGGGTTATTGCAAATGGATCAACCGTTGGGCCCGTGGGCCTATGGATAGGCCATACGACCGAAAATCCAGGGGCGCGCATGGCATTTGGGGGCCTAGCGCCCAAATTATTTTCCAAGTGGGTTTTTATGTAAAGCTTTTGGGTTTTTATTGTTATTATACCTATATTTAGAAGATTTACTCCATTTTTGGGGGATATTGGGCATTTTTGGAGGCCAGATTCTTGGAGGAAGTTGGGGATGTGAAACCAACTCCAATGCTATATAAACCAGGCCTGTTTGAGGCCAA
>JZKD02S2021075.1:646770-668073 GCA_000966675.3 Picea glauca
TTTTTAATTTCAATTCTTTTATTTTTCTTAGTTCTTTTAGTTTTTATTCTTTTTTTAATTTAAATTAGAGTTGGACTTGTTTTTAAAATGTGTTTCTTGTTTTAATTTTTTTAAAAACTAACTTGCGAAGTTTATTTTGTCCAAGTATTGATTTTTTTAATGTAAATTAAAAAAATAAAAATCTAAGCAATGATTTAGGAGCCGATTTTGAGTTGTTTATCGAGGAAATGATTACAATTAAGTTATGATTTCAACTCCAAAAAACAAAATGCTATTGGTAGCATCACTTTTTGATTCGAAGGTAAATTTTAAAGTCTTTTCCCACAATGACATCAAAATGACGTCAGTTGTTAACGCGACAAGTCTAAATTTTAACCATCGTAAAAAATAATGTGGATGCATTATGGATAATAAGATTTAAAATATTAAAAAACAACCTAAAAAGGGAGGGGGGTGCTACTAGTAGCACAACTTTTCAAAACAAGGTAAAAAATGTGACCCCCCCCCCCAAAAAAAACGAGAACTTTATAGAGTTCTCGTTAAGTTGGTAACTATGTTTCATCCATTGATCTGGATCTGAAGCGGATGTCGACCCTTCAATGGTTTGCTGCAAAAGCAAGATTAAGTCCTGATCCGGGGCAATCGACGGTTTGAACTTGACCTTGGCCTCGATCCAATGATCATAAATAATCAGCCTTTTGAGGTCTCGTTAGCACGATTTCTTCCTCTGTTATATCGCTTGTCAATGGATCGCCATCGATCCTTTCAGTGATCGACGATCGATATTCTCCTTTTTTGGAATGTGAATCCTCCTTGTCGTTTAAACTTGTAACACTCGCTTTCACTGCGCCTGAACCTACACAACAACTTTATGAGATTCAGATCTGGACTTTGATATCCTACGCAGAGACACAATGAATGGAATACACAATCTTCACACTGACACAACAAACTAATAAACATGAGAATTTTATTAATGAATCTCTGTACACAAATTACACAAGGCCTTCTTGCCTTCTCTTAACCCGATTTACATTTAATTGGCCTATGTTCGGCCTTTTGGACACAACTAGCCTTTTACTCACACTGAATCTCTTTCTTTCTCTAACTCACTCAAACCCTTATCTCTTCTAATGCACGAAGGCTTACATTCTTATAAGTGGAATATGAACTGTCAATTTGGTTCAGATCCTACTTAAAATCCACAAAATTTGCAAGGATCTCTTAGATCCACAATATCTTCAAGCGATCACTTTAGGATCCCTTCTAAGTGTAACACACCCAACCCCTAAGTACCTTTTTAAGGGATGGGGCATAAGAATTTTTCTTTTCCCAATCATCTTGGATCCTCTTCCCGAAATCTCTGTCATATTTTGCTCATCAAGAGCTTTCCAACGACGATTACCATGCTCAAATATGAGCTATGGATTGAAATTTATGCCCTTCTGAAGCTCTTTAGGCATCATTGGTCAAAGACCATGTGGTACCCAGGTGGGTTCACCTTATTCTTACCATCCCACCTGGCACAGACTCGACCAAGGTTATCATCCTTTAGCGATGACATGGCCAATGGAGGGGAGGTTACAAGCAATGTTCCCTCTACCTTCATGATTACCGGGCCTTCGGCCCTTCATCCTTCCTATCCATGTATGAAACATTCCTAGAGTCCCGAACTCTCGAGTTCCTTAGCACTCCTGCAACTATGGTGGAGATCAATCCACTATTAAACCCAATGAATGAGATCCAGCCTCATTTGACGCAAAGGATTAAGGGATTTCGACGTTCGACACTCCGACACTGAGCGCCCTTTTCTCTACTTGCATATCCTCCAGAGTCCCAAAACCCAAGAATATTTCCACGTGGCTTCAACCTTCGTCCCTTTTGGAGAATACGTTCTAACGACCTAAGCCTCCCAGAGTTACAAACTCCCGGGGTCCCATCAACCATTAGGTCAAGCAACTATGCACCAGGGGGGTGACATGTGGAAAAAGATGGAGATGACACATGGACCTATCAATGGGAGACACGTGTCATGTTCCAATTGGAATATGAGGTCTATAAAAATCATGAATCGAGGTGACACATGGCATGCCAAACATGGGTCCATGTCACCTTAGGTGATGTCATCATGCCACGTTACTATGGATGGGAAGTCTCTAGGAGCCTCTAGCCTCTCCTGCCAACAACCTCCTAGAGCTATGAAGTCCGAACTCCTGCCAACAACCTCCTAGAGATATGAAGTCCGAACTCCTGCCAACAACCTCCCAATACATTTTATCCCATGGTCGAGATAGGTCCACGTAGATCCCCATATCTATGACCTCTATTTCTTCGCGACTTCGACATTCGGGGGTTTAGCTATGTAATTTTCTTTTTACTCCCAGAGTGGTCAGTGTCAGACTGACCATGACATAGATCTAATGGTCAGGGAAGATCATGAACATCCTCAGACCTACAGCTATCGTCACTTCGCAAGATCGACATTTGGGGGTTCCACCCGTTTAACACTCCTTTTCTCCCGGATTGGTCAACACCAGACTAATCACGACATAAGTCCAATGGAAGACACTTGGCAGAAGACAAGGGTGACACGTGGCCCAATCAACTGGTGATATATGTCAAGGTCTATTTAAAACCTAAAGTCTGTGAAGGTCCTGAATCAGGGTGACACATGGCACACCTACTATGGGTACACATCACCTTAGGTGACACCAACATTCCACATCACTCCGACCTTCAACACTCTGACGATATTCTCATTCACCATCATGTCAAAATTGTCGGAGTAGGACTTTACTGAAGTAATTTACGCTATCCTTTCACTAGGCTAGATCGAATGGTTGAGAAGGGTCCTGAAGGATCCTTAGATCCAAGGTCCACATTACTTCACAAGTTCAGCGTTCAGAGTTTTTCACTGTTTAACACATTTTCTTTCTTGGAGTAGGTCAACGATGAATGATCATGACATAGATCTAATGGTCAGGGGAGATCCTGAATAGCCTCGGATCTACAACTTGCATTACTTCACGACCGAGAAGTGGATCAGGGTTTAACAAGGGATGAATCCCACAATAACGGGTAAATGATCGCCCACTGTCGGTCAATTGTCAAGTTACTGGTCCAACAGGTTTCCTTCGCCACATTTGGACATTGCAATGTTTATTCACCCCGGAGCTCTAGACTCCCGAAGTCCCGAACAACTTAGCTCTTGTTTTGAGTGTATCGAAGGGTTCCATGGACCTGGTCCTATGGAACTTTGTCAAGCTCCATAGGTTACACTCATAACTCTTAGCGAATATTTGATTAAGGACATGAGCATGAGCCCATGGTCTCTTGGATGACTGTTTTGAAGGAAGCACCTTCCATTCATAGAACTTAATGGTCTAAATTAGGGAAAGGTATTTTCGAGGGACCAACGGGATTGTAGCAATCCCATGGAGTCTACCCTAAATATAGAACCGTGAGGTTGATCCTTGGGAAAACAACTTGATGATTTTCCAACCATCCCAGAGGCCAAACTTGTCACCTTAGAACCATTCAAATGCAACATTTTATAGAAGAACAATAAGAATTATTACCATTAATTTCACGCGAGGCAAAATTTATCACAATCACAAACATTCAAATCATGCATTCCAATTTAAGTGCACATGGTATATGAAGTATGTATCTATTAAAAGTGAAACCAAAGAATTGACTGTGGGTGTTAACCTTTCCACCCAACCGTAGGCTCAAAGGAATTCATTCTTAGTGCTCAAGCCACCCCCGTTCCAAGCCATGATATCACTAGGGAAATTTTGCAGTTTATTGAAGATTATTTCTCTATCATAGCATCTGTGAGGTTTATCAGATGCTCCCTCAACATCAAGCTCGCGACCTTCTGCTAAGGTCACGTTTTTTGAAAACTCTCAAAGATCCTTTCTCTTGTTCTCTCCAGTAACCATAACAACTTAATCTTCTAGTTCTTCCTCTCAACTGGATATCCCTCACACACTCTCTTCCTCCTTTTTGGAATGGTATGGTTCCCCTTATTTTTATAAATCTTTCTTCTCTTGCACACCCTCTCCTTTTTTGCCAGGGAGGTTCTAGACTCGTCTTGTTCCTTCTGTTATAAGGAACTCAGGTCAATCTGGGCCTGCAGGGAAACTACGCTCTATGGTACTTCAGGATGACTGTTTTCTATCTCCTCATCCAGACTCTCCATGCTTCCATTTGTAATGTACCTAGGCTGCCAAGTCGGGGCCTGCTACTTCAAATAAATACAAAACAAAACTTCTCACTTTGTTATGATAATCACACTATCCATACCCAGACATAGACCTACCGGGATATGGCAGACAGAGCTCTTTGAAGAACATCATACATATAAAATTAAACAACTAATATGCATTCTACTAATACATAAATTAAATGCGGAAATCACAGTAAGCATACATGCAACAACACATGCCATTCTTATAAATATAAAGAGATGTACATGATACAAAACATACAAATTAACATAGAAATGGTACTTATCTTTTTATGAGAAGACCACAAACTCCGTGTAAACCTTCCACGGACCTCCTAGCCTTAGACCACACTTCTCCAAGCTATCAGCAGTGGGTCACCCTTAAGCTGGGACTATACTCCACCCAGGGTAATGGATTCCTAGGTTAGGTTGATACTACAAAAAGATGCACAATCTAACAGGAAGGATTCCCTCCCAGGAGCCTACTTACTCCCACCACCATATACTCTCATTCCCCACATGCCTGTCCCACCCTGGGAATATACACCTTCATTGTTACAAAATCCATCGAATGCTCCACTTCCCTTCCATGCCTTCAACAACAAGCCAAATCAGGAATTGTCAGAGCTCTGTAGCTACTGCTGGACTCCCTCCAGGAGAAATCACTTCCCCAACAATCTCTCTCATCTAGAGAGAGTTGCTCACAGGCCTGAAAACCTGCTTCTTCAATCCATGAGCCTTACAACCGGCCTCTTCAAAACCACAGGCCCGACAACCTTCTTCTTTTTTCCAGCTCTTATGTTAAACAATTAGCCACAATAGAAAAATCGAGTATGGGCTCTGGTAATGACAACAAGCCACACCAATCCAGAGAAAACGTGGGTAGCAACAAAAAAATGGCTAAGGTGTAATCTGGCTCAGGCACTGCGCATTCGTGTTGTGCTTCACAGGAAAAATGGGTTAGATTCATGGGTTTGTAGGTTTCAAATGTTGTAGAGGTCAACGATAGAGGAAATGTCTGGCTACGTGAATGCTTATATTGAGTGTCTATGTGAATGGGGAGTATGGAAAGAATGGCGAGAAAACCCCCACAACGACAGATTTCCCCCCATAAAACTACATGCGCCCAGGTTGACACATGGCTCTCTTGGGAGCTCATTGCTCTCCACTTGGAGTTCGTTCCTCTCCCTAAATGAACTTAGGATAATCGGGGTTGTTTCCCCAAACCTTAGTCTTTTAGGAAAATATATTATAATATTCCCTTGGCAATAATCCCTCTAGCGACCCTTTTTCCCAGCCTCTCAGCCCCATCCCTTTCCCTACCCAGTGGAGCTTAGTCCCCCGTAACTCTTTCTTTGTGGTCAATCTACACACAACGATGTAATTATATTAATGATGTGAGTATTTACATATACAAAATTAGGCTCCCTGGCCTTCAACATCTAGGCTCTCCGGCCTAATAACACACAAGCCTCCCAACTTATAAACAATTGACTCACTAGCCTATAAACATCATTACAATTCAGCAGGGGCTCATCCTTGGGGTATTACAATCCCCTCCACTTATTTATGCACTGTCCTCAGCACATCTTACTTACATAATATCAACAAGATTTCCAAAATATTCAAAACGATGGAGTTATTTTTCCCGCATAACATCTTCATTCTCCCAAGTTGCGTCCTCAGGACCGTACCAAGTCCATTGGACCTTTACAAGCCCTATGGCTCGATTCCATAGTTGTTGTTTTTTTTCCCCGATCTAGAATGCATACCAGATGCACTTGAAAAGCGCTTCCTTGCTCCACCTAAATCACATTCCAATCATTAACATGATTAACATTAGGTATATATTTATTTAGCAATGATACATGGAATACATTATGAATAATCATAGATGGAGGTAATGCAATCATGTAAGCTACTGGTCCAATCCTCTCTAGAATTTCAAACGACCCACAATATTTGGCTGCCAACTTGGAACAATTTCCCAACTTCAGGGAGCTTTTGTTGGCCTTCACCTTCAAGAAAACATGATCACCCACTTTAAATTCCCATTGAGTTTTGCCCTTGTCAACATAGATTTTTTGTCTGTCTTGGGCAACCTTGAAATTCTTTTTTATCTTCAACATTTTCTCTTCCATTTCTTTGAGCAACTCTGGCCCAACCACTACTCTATCAGCTGGGTTGTCCCAACTTATTGGTGTGTTGCACTTTCTGCCATAAAGTTCCTCAAATGGGATCATCTTCAGTGATGCTTGGTACCCATTGTTGTAGGAAATTTCTACCAAGTGTAGATTATCTTCCCATTTAGATGGTTTGTCGATCACATACATCCTTAACATATCCTCTATCACTTGGTTCACCCTTTCTGTTTTCCCATCAGACTCGGGATGATAAGTTGTGTTGAAGCTCAAATTTGTTCTGAAGCCTTTGAATAATCCCTTCCAGAGCTTTGAGGTAAACTTTGGGTCTCTGTCAAACACAATTGTCTTGGGTATGCCATGCAATCATGCTACTTCCCTCATATAAATATCAACAACATTGGTTTCCTTGTGAGTAACCTTCATAGGAATGAAATGGGAAGCTTTGGTAAGCTTGTCCACCACCACCATAATAACATCATGTTGTTTGCTTGTTCTGGGAAATTTGGTGATGAAATCCATCGTCACCACTTCCCACTTCCACTTAGGAATGAGAAATGGCTGGAGCAACTCAACTAGGTGTCTATGCTCAGCCTTGGCCTTTTGACACTCCAAACATTTAACAATGTACTCAACAATCTCCTTCTTCATTCTTGGCCAATAATATTGGCTCTTGACTGTTGTAACTAATTTTTGATATCCTGGGTGTCCAACATAAGGTACATTATGCATCTCTTTCAAAATTGTACTCCTCAATTCATGAGAATTGGGTACATAAATTATGTTCATGTACAAGAGAATTCCATCATTTTCCAATTCATAATATTCAACTTTCTGTTGCATTTTACCTTGTTGTAATTTTGTTACCAACTCCATGTACTGCAAATCTACTTTTGCAGCTTCAGAAATTCTTCCTTTCATATTAATTTGATACATGATAATGGTTGTATCATGTAGTTCATGTAATCTCTTGCTGAGTGCATCAACCACTTTGTTCTCTTTTCCTTTGATGTGATTAATATCAAAGTCATACTCACAGAGGAATTCCAACTATCCGCTCTGCCTGACATTTAAAGTTGGTTGATCAAACAAGTATTTCAGACCATTATGGTTTGTCCTCATCTCAAAACTCTTCCCATGAGGTAGTTCTTCCATTTCTTCAAGGCATGCACTATGGCTGCCAACTCCAAATCATGAGTGGCATTGAGCCTTTCATGCTCTTTCAATTTTCTAGATTTGAAACATATCACAAATCCATTCTGACTGAGGACTCCACCAAGTCCTTGCTTGCATGCATCTGTGCAAACCACAAAATATTCATTCGGATCAACAATCCTTAGAATTGTAGCGCTGGTTAACAACTGCTTCAATTGCTAGAAGTTGTTTTCACATTTTGTTGTCCATTGAAACCTTACCCCCTTCCTTTGCAAGGAAGTGATTGGGCGAGAAATACTCGAAAACTCTACAATGAATCTTTTGTAGTATCCTTCTAGACCCATGAAAGATATGATTTTTGTCACATTCTTAGGTGTTGTCCACCCTTTAATGACCTTGATCTTTTCAGGGTCCACTATTATCCCTTCTTCAGATATGATATGCTCCAAATAGTGAATTTGGTTTTGATAAAATGAGCACTTGCTCAATTTGGCACACAACTGGTGCTCTCTTAACACTTGTAACACCATCCTAAAGTGATTTTTATGCTCTTCTTCTGACTTGGAATATACAAGGATGTCATCCAAAAATACAACTAGTGCATTTGATAGCCCAAATGGCACCACTCTAAATTCATAATGACTCTACCTTGTCCTGAAGGCGGTCTTGCTAATGTCTTCATCTCTGATCCTTAATTAATGATATCCTGACCTGAGATTAATCTTTGAAAATATCCTTGCATCCTTTAACTGATCAAAGAGATCATCGATCCTTGACAAAGGATACTTGTTATTTATAGTCACTTTGTTCAATTTTCCGAAGTCAATGCACAATCTCAATGTCCCATTTTTTTTCTTCACAAATAAGACTGGAGCACCCCAAGGTGACACACTTGGGTGTATATACCCCTTATTCAAAAGTTCTTAAAGTTTCATTTGTAGTTCCTTCATCTCTGATGTACTCATTCTGTAGGGAGTCTTGGATACTCGAGCTGCTCCAGGCATCCAATTTATAGAGAAAATAATATCTCTCTTTAAGGGTAGTCCTGGTATCTCCTTAAACACATCCCCAAAATCTTTCAGGACTGTGTGATCCTCCATATTTGGCACCTTATCCTTAGGTGTTTCCTCCATATGAGATGTAAGTATTTGGAAACCCTTCCTGTAACACTTCTTCAACTACATGTTGAGATCTCTCAGATAGTAACTTCCCAGGGAATTCCTTGGACTGATATTGGGTTCCCTTCCTCATTGAGGCAAGTAAATTCCTTGCTATGACAGTCTAAGATGAAATTGTGTTGGTCCAACCAATCCATACCAATTAGATTGTCATATGAACCCAATGTCAGGATGTTCAAATCTTCCTTGGTACTCAACCCATTCATGTCCACTGGACATGATTTAACCAACTCAACAAATTTTCTCTTAGTTCTTGTAGCCAACTGCACCAACCAATATTTTCCATGCTTGCTTCTTGGAAGATGTAATATTTCCACTACCTTAGGATCTATATAGGTATGACTAGCTCCTGAATCTATTAAAATAGTAAATGCATGGTTATTGATCATACCTTCTACTTCAATCATGTGTTAATGAAATTCTGCTTTCTTGTTGTCTAGGGCTACATAGATCCTTGGTACACTTTTTCGCATGTCCTCCACTGTTTTTGCTTGCTGTACAATGTGGATATATCTCACTTTGTCACTTTTGTGAGGAAAATATATATACTTATGGTCTCCTTTACAACCCCAACATTGAATAGGTGTCTTCCTTGGCCTTTTCCCACCTACCTCAACCATTTTGCTCTCTCTAAAACATGGTTTTCCTTGAGGACTGTTTCTGAAAAATGGTGTCTTGTTCCCCTTCTGCCTCTGTTCCCTATTAACTTCTTCTTGTCTTCCCAAGCTCTTTGGAAAGTAAGATTTTCTTTATGTTGATCGTATAAGCACTTGGATATCCTTATGGTTTCCTCCAAAGTCTTGGGATCATCATATTGAATCTTGTCACTGATAAAGGATGTAATCCCACTCAGATACCTATGAATCTTAACAGTCTCATCCTTAATGAAGGAGACATACTTCATCAGTGCTAAAAATCTCCTTTCATACTCATCAATGGTCATGTTTCCCATTTTGAGTTCAAAGAACTCTTTCATATTTTTGTCATAATACCTCTTGGTCATGTATTTCTTCTCAAAATGCTTCTTGAATTCCTTCCAAGTCACATTTTTCTCTCTGATGTGATGCAATTGCACAAGATGATACCACCACATGGATGCCTTTCATTTCAATTGATAAATAACAATTCTTCCTTCTGCATTAGAAGAATAGTTATGCAATTTGAAGTACTTCCTCATGCCTAGAAGCCATGTCTCAACATCTTCATCCTTCTTGTACTCTCCATCAAAAGTAGGAGGTTTTATCTTATTCATTTCTCCTTTCAATTCATCCACCCCATACTTATTATGATGCTTCCTAATAGGAGATGGACTTGAGCTTCTATGTGCTCTCCCATTGAAATTCCTTTGGGAGTGATGGTGATGTATTCTACCACTCCTTGGTCTTCTTTTCTCATCAGGGGACCTGTGGCTTCCTGATTTGCTGGAATCACTCCCCTTATCCAACTTCTTTTCAATTCTTTCTAGGATCTGTATTAACTTCATGTTGAAGTATTATTGTTGCTCCTTGGATTTCATAAGCCTTTCATTATCAACCTTGTGTCTCTGGACATCTGTCCACAATTTTATGAGGGTCTCAGCCAGATTTATGTCTTCCTCCTTTCCTCCTCCATGTCCATTGGAGTTGGTTCCTTCCATAAACAACTGTACATTCATCCCTCTGATTTCATCTTCTTGACTGTATACTATCTGTGTATCATCCATCACTCTACACTATGTACTGATTCTGATCTGATAACTATTAATTCTACAAAAATGTAAATCCAACAGAAATTTGTCAGGCTAATTGTTCTTAATAATTTCATGAAAACACAAACCATTCTGATTCATTAATATATCAAAATTCTTTTCTATTGATTTCCCGAGAAATTGACTGTTCAAATCCAATTTATGGATGAACAATTATCTTCTTCTATTCAAGACCTTTCCAATTTCTTCTTTCATGCTTAATTCTAAGTTTTGAGCAGGAAGTTATGGATACTTGAACAAATGTCTTTTCGGTGATGCAATCCCTGTACATGGATTATTCAAACTCAAATTCTAATTGGCTCTTGGATCCGTGATGGATCCCTTATTCAAGTTTACAGGCCTTCTTTACTTTATTAGGTGTATATATGTACAAATCAAAAACCCCATTGGATACTTCTCTAATCNTACCTCTTGGTCATGTATTTCTTCTCAAAATGCTTCTTGAATTCCTTCCAAGTCACATTTTTCTCTCTGATGTGATGCAATTGCACAAGATGATACCACCACATGGATGCCTTTCATTTCAATTGATAAATAACAATTCTTCCTTCTGCATTAGAAGAATAGTTATGCAATTTGAAGTACTTCCTCATGCCTAGAAGCCATGTCTCAACATCTTCATCCTTCTTGTACTCTCCATCAAAAGTAGGAGGTTTTATCTTATTCATTTCTCCTTTCAATTCATCCACCCCATACTTATTATGATGCTTCCTAATAGGAGATGGACTTGAGCTTCTATGTGCTCTCCCATTGAAATTCCTTTGGGAGTGATGGTGATGTATTCTACCACTCCTTGGTCTTCTTTTCTCATCAGGGGACCTGTGGCTTCCTGATTTGCTGGAATCACTCCCCTTATCCAACTTCTTTTCAATTCTTTCTAGGATCTGTATTAACTTCATGTTGAAGTATTATTGTTGCTCCTTGGATTTCATAAGCCTTTCATTATCAACCTTGTGTCTCTGGACATCTGTCCACAATTTTATGAGGGTCTCAGCCAGATTTATGTCTTCCTCCTTTCCTCCTCCATGTCCATTGGAGTTGGTTCCTTCCATAAACAACTGTACATTCATCCCTCTGATTTCATCTTCTTGACTGTATACTATCTGTGTATCATCCATCACTCTACAATATGTACTGATTCTGATATGACAACTATTAATTCTACAAAAATGTAAATCCAACAGAAATTTGTCAGGCTAATTGTTCTTAATAATTTCATGAAAACACAAACCATTTTGATTCATTAATATATCAAACTTCTTTTCTATTGATTTCCCGATAAATTGACTGTTCAAATCCAATTTATGGATGAACAATTATCTTCTTCTATTCAAGACCTTTCCAATTTCTTCTTTCATGCTTAATTCTAAGTTTTGAGCATGAAGTTATGGATACTTGAACAAATGTCTTTTCGGTGATGCAATCCCTGTACATGGATTATTCAAACTCAAATTCTAATTGGCTCTTGGATCCGTGATGGATACCTTATTCAAGTTTACAGGCCTTCTTTACTTTATTAGGTGTATATATGTACAAATCAAAAACCCCATTGGATACTTCTCTAATCCCTTCTCCATTTTCAAAAACAATTTTCGGGCACTTAGCCCTTTTTCTTCGGCCCTCGAAAGCATGTGACCATGGGATGTGACCGAGTGCTGGATGTAAGGTTCTTATTATGTGCTTCGGGCCTTTGGGAATCCATAACTTCTGGCTTCAAAGGTTTACCTTTCAGCTCACCCCATTTCCACCGAACACCGAAGTGGTGAACTTCCGAACAACCGCCTCTTCGAAGCTTCAGGCTTCAGAAGATCTTTCTACTTCAAGCCTTATTTCTCCCAAATGCCGAATTTCAGAATTTCAGAGGATGTATGATCGACGATCCTCATTCCCTGTTTAGATCAGTGATCAACATGAGCTCCAGAAATCCGGGCTTCGGGAGTTCTAAGGATCCATCATGTGATTCCTTTCGAATTGCCGAAACCATGAAGGACTGAGATCTATGGTCGACATTCACTTGTCGACAGACGACCGAGATTGACTCCAATTTTAGAAACTGAGAAAACTGTTGATTTGTCAATCACTTTAAGATCGAAGGTCCTGGTCGATTTTGAACCTTGAACATGCTTGGGGTTTAACAATGACCCAACTTCTGCAATGTAAATATGTGCGATGGAGCGAGAATCACATCCACTGTTGATCTTCAACCCTGATGGACATCTATGATCCCAATGGATTGCAGAATGTGAATTATCTCCTTTGTATTTCCAAAATTGTTTATGTTCGTTGATCTAGTCAGCAACCATGCACTAGAGGGATGCTACGTGGAAAATCCCAAGAAGCAGACACATGGCCCAATCTGAGGGGTGACACATGTTAAGTTCTAACTGGTAAAATCAGTCTTTTAAAAGAACAAAACACATTGACACATGGCACACATCTTGTTTTCCCACATCACCTTAGATGACATCATCAATCCATGTCACTTTGGTGCTTTATGACTTCGAAACTTGAGACTTCGGAGATCCGTAATTTCTTCCTTCATCATCCATTATTTCCTTCGAACGTCGAATTCCCGAACCCCTTAAATTTTCTGGGGTCCACGTAGTATTGTTGTCAGCATATAACATGGTGACACATGTCCCCATTATCGAGTGACACGTGGAAGACTTAGGGTAGGTCCACGTCACCCTAGGTGACGTCATCATGTCACGTCATATATGATGCTTCGGAACTTCGGAGCTCTGGGACTTCAAAGGATTTCACATTTTCACACCCCAAAACTCCCAAAATCTAAATTTTTGAACACTTCCATGTCACCCCTAGTGACATCATCATGTCACGTCACTTCGACACTCCGGGACTTCGAGGATCTCTTCCTCCTACAAAACCACAAACTATTTCCTCCTGAGTGCCAAATTTCCAAACTTCTAGACACTTGATAATCCATTGACATGTGTCTCTGATATCAAACGGTCCATATTGGTTCCAGACTTCGAGCCTTCGGGAAGAAGTCCATTCTGCGTATTTTCAAAACTCCCGAATTGTCGTCTGCCAAAAAATTGCTTCCCGTAGCTTTTGGAATTCGACAATTTCTTCTCATCGAAACTTTTTCAAAACTTTCGAACTGTCGATTGTCGAACAATTTATTCCCATATCTTTGGGACCTCAAAAATTTCTTCTCATCGACAAGTTTTCAAAACTGTCGAACTACCGACTACTGAAAAATTGCTTCCCGTAGCTTCAGGACTTCGGTGATTTNTCTAAGGATCCATCATGTGATTCCTTTCGAATTGCCGAAACCATGAAGGACTGAGATCTATGGTCGACATTCACTTGTCGACAGACGACCGAGATTGACTCCAATTTTAGAAACTAAGAAAACTGTTGATTTGTCGATCACTTTAAGATCGAAGGTCCTGGTCGATTTTGAACCTTGAACATGCTTGGGGTTTAACAATGACCCAACTTCTGCAATGTAAATATGTGCGATGGAGCGAGAATCACATCCACCGTTGATCTTCAACCCTGATGGACATCTATGATCCCGATGGATTGCAGAATGTGAAGTATCTCCTTTGTATTTCCAAAATTGTTTATGTCCGTTGATCTAGTCAGCAACCATGCACTAGAGGGATTCTACGTGGAAAATCCCAAGAAGCAGACACGTGGCCCAATCTGAGGGGTGACACATGTTAAGTTCTAACTGGTAAAATCAGTCTTTTAAAAGAACAAAACACATTGACAGATGGAACACATCTTGTTTTCCCACATCACCTTAGATGACATCATCAATCCATGTCACTTTGGTGCTTTATGACTTCGAAACTCAAGACTTCGGAGATCCGTAATTTCTTCCTTCATCATCCATTATTTCCTTCGAACGTCGAATTCCCGAACCCCTTAAATTTTCTGGGGTCCACGTAGTATTGTTGTCAGCATCTAACATGGTGACACATGTCCCCATTATTGAGTGACACGTGGAAGACTTAGGGTAGGTCCACGTCACCCTAGGTGACGTCATCATGTCACGTCATATATGATGCTTCGGAACTTCGGAGCTCTGGGACTTCGAAGGATTTCACATTTTCACACCCCAAAACTCCCAAAATCTGAATTTTTGAACACTTCCATGTCACCCCTAGTGACATCATCATGTCACGTCACTTCGACACTCCGGGACTTCGAGGATCTCTTCCTCCTACACAACCACAAACTATTTCCTCCTGAGTGCCAAATTTCCAAACTTCTAGACACTTGATAATCCATTGACATGTGTCTCTGATATCAAACGGTCCATATTGGTTCCAGACTTCAAGCCTTCAGGAAGAAGTCCATTCTGCGTATTTTCAAAACTCCCGAATTGTCGTCTGCCAAAAAATTGCTTCCCGTAGCTTTTGGAATTCGACGATTTCTTCTCATCGAAACTTTTTCAAAACTTTCGAACTGTTGATTGTCGAACAATTTATTCCCATAGCTTTGGGACCTCGAAAATTTCTTCTCATCGACAAGTTTTCAAAACTGTCGAACTACCGACTACTGAAAAATTGCTTCCCGTAGCTTCAGGACTTCGGTGATTTATTCTCATCGACACTTTTTCAAAACTTCCAAACTGTCGACTGCCAAACAATTGATTCCCGTATCTTTGGGACTTCGACAATTTCTTCACCGTGCAATCTACAACGGATTTCCATGAATCGCCGAACCACTTGGGGAAATCCAACAACCTAAATTTAATTTTTTGGTTCTAAACCCATGATTATTGCAGTCTCTTTTCTCTGCTGACTTTCTTGAACCACTATACCTCCTAAGCTTCTGAACACAACCAAGGTGTTCCCTCAGTTCCCTCTTGGCAATTTGTAATTTTAATTCTTTGAAATTTTTTCTTCAAAAACCACTTATATGGCCCAATTCAAGATCAGTGTCGAAAACTAGGCTCTAATACCAATTTGTAACATACCTGGGTTACCAAGCCGATCCCTGCTACTTCAAAGAAATACAAAACAAAACTTCTCACTCTGTTCTGATAATCACACTGTCCATACCCATGCATAGACCTGCTGGGCTATGGAAGACAAAGCTCTTTGCGGAATATCATACATAGAAACTTAAACAACTAATATGCATTCTACTAATACAAAAAATAAATGCAAAAATCACAATAAACATACATGGAACAACACATGCCAATCTTATAAATATAAATACATGTACAAGATACACAACATACAAAGTAACATAGAAATGGTACTTATATTTTTATGAGAAGACTACCAACTGCGTGCAGACCTTTCACGAACCTCCCAACCTTAGACCATGTTGCTCCAAGCTATCAGCAATGGGTCACCCCCGAGTTAGGACTAAACTCCACCCAGGGTAAATGGATTCTTAGGCTAGGATGAGACTACAGAAAGTTGCACAATTCAACATGGAGGATTCCCTCTTAGGAGCCTACTTAGGCCCACCACTCACAGACTTTCATTCCCCACATGTCTGTCCCACCCCAAGAATATACACCTTCATTATTCCACAATCCATCGGTTTCTCCACTTCCCTTCCAGGAATTGAACAACAGGCCGGATCAGGAATTCTCAGAGCTCTATAGCTGTTGCTGGACTCCCTCCATAATAAATCACTTCCCCAACAATCTCTCTCACCTGGAGAGAGTTGCTCACAGGCCTGACAACCTACTTCTTCAATCCATGGGCCTGACAACCCACCTCTTCAAAACCACAAGCCTGACAACCTGCTTCTTTTGTCTAGCTCCTAAGTCAAATGGGTAACCACAATAGAAAAAATGGTTACGGGATATGGTAATGACAACAAGCCACACTAGCCTAGAGAAAACATGGGTAGCAACAACAAAATGGATAAGGTGCGACATGGCTCAGGCACTACGTAGTCGTGTTGTGCTTCACAAACAAAACAAGTTAGCTTCACGAGTTTGCAGGTTTCAAAGGTTGCAGAGGTCAATGATTGAGGAAATGGTTGGCTATGTGCATGCTCATTCTGAGTGCCTACGTGAATGGGGAGTATGGAAATAATGATGAGCGAACCCCCACAAGGATGGATTTTCTCCCATAAAATTGCATGCGCCTAGGTTGACACGTGGCTCTCTTGGGAGCTCGTTCCTCTCCACTTGGACTTCATTCCTCTCCACTTAGAGTTCATTCCTCTCCCCAAAGGAACTTAGGATAACATGGGTTATTTCCCCAAGCCTTATTATTTTAGGAAAATATATTATAATATTCCCTTGGAAATAATCCCTCTAGCTTATCCCCTTTTCCTAGGCTCTCAACCCCATCCCTTTCCCTACTCAGTGGAGCTTAGTCCCCCAGAACTCTTTATTCTTGGTTGGTCTACACACAATGATGTAATTATATTAATGATGTGAGTATTTACATATACAAAATCAGGCTCCCTGGCCTTTATCATATAGGCTCTCTAGCCTAATAACACATAAGCCTCCCAACTTATAAACACTTGGCTCACCAGCCTATAAACATCATTACAATTCAACAAGGGCTCGACCTTGGGGTATTACACCNATCACTTTAAGATCGAAGGTCCTGGTCGATTTTGAACCTTGAACATGCTTGGGGTTTAACAATGACCCAACTTCTGCAATGTAAATATGTGCGATGGAGCGAGAATCACATCCACCGTTGATCTTCAACCCTGATGGACATCTATGATCCCGATGGATTGCAGAATGTGAAGTATCTCCTTTGTATTTCCAAAATTGTTTATGTCCGTTGATCTAGTCAGCAACCATGCACTAGAGGGATTCTACGTGGAAAATCCCAAGAAGCAGACACGTGGCCCAATCTGAGGGGTGACACATGTTAAGTTCTAACTGGTAAAATCAGTCTTTTAAAAGAACAAAACACATTGACAGATGGAACACATCTTGTTTTCCCACATCACCTTAGATGACATCATCAATCCATGTCACTTTGGTGCTTTATGACTTCGAAACTCAAGACTTCGGAGATCCGTAATTTCTTCCTTCATCATCCATTATTTCCTTCGAACGTCGAATTCCCGAACCCCTTAAATTTTCTGGGGTCCACGTAGTATTGTTGTCAGCATCTAACATGGTGACACATGTCCCCATTATTGAGTGACACGTGGAAGACTTAGGGTAGGTCCACGTCACCCTAGGTGACGTCATCATGTCACGTCATATATGATGCTTCGGAACTTCGGAGCTCTGGGACTTCGAAGGATTTCACATTTTCACACCCCAAAACTCCCAAAATCTGAATTTTTGAACACTTCCATGTCACCCCTAGTGACATCATCATGTCACGTCACTTCGACACTCCGGGACTTCGAGGATCTCTTCCTCCTACACAACCACAAACTATTTCCTCCTGAGTGCCAAATTTCCAAACTTCTAGACACTTGATAATCCATTGACATGTGTCTCTGATATCAAACGGTCCATATTGGTTCCAGACTTCAAGCCTTCAGGAAGAAGTCCATTCTGCGTATTTTCAAAACTCCCGAATTGTCGTCTGCCAAAAAATTGCTTCCCGTAGCTTTTGGAATTCGACGATTTCTTCTCATCGAAACTTTTTCAAAACTTTCGAACTGTTGATTGTCGAACAATTTATTCCCATAGCTTTGGGACCTCGAAAATTTCTTCTCATCGACAAGTTTTCAAAACTGTCGAACTACCGACTACTGAAAAATTGCTTCCCGTAGCTTCAGGACTTCGGTGATTTATTCTCATCGACACTTTTTCAAAACTTCCAAACTGTCGACTGCCAAACAATTGATTCCCGTATCTTTGGGACTTCGACAATTTCTTCACCGTGCAATCTACAACGGATTTCCATGAATCGCCGAACCACTTGGGGAAATCCAACAACCTAAATTTAATTTTTTGGTTCTAAACCCATGATTATTGCAGTCTCTTTTCTCTGCTGACTTTCTTGAACCACTATACCTCCTAAGCTTCTGAACACAACCAAGGTGTTCCCTCAGTTCCCTCTTGGCAATTTGTAATTTTAATTCTTTGAAATTTTTTCTTCAAAAACCACTTATATGGCCCAATTCAAGATCAGTGTCGAAAACTAGGCTCTAATACCAATTTGTAACATACCTGGGTTACCAAGCCGATCCCTGCTACTTCAAAGAAATACAAAACAAAACTTCTCACTCTGTTCTGATAATCACACTGTCCATACCCATGCATAGACCTGCTGGGCTATGGAAGACAAAGCTCTTTGCGGAATATCATACATAGAAACTTAAACAACTAATATGCATTCTACTAATACAAAAAATAAATGCAAAAATCACAATAAACATACATGGAACAACACATGCCAATCTTATAAATATAAATACATGTACAAGATACACAACATACAAAGTAACATAGAAATGGTACTTATATTTTTATGAGAAGACTACCAACTGCGTGCAGACCTTTCACGAACCTCCCAACCTTAGACCATGTTGCTCCAAGCTATCAGCAATGGGTCACCCCCGAGTTAGGACTAAACTCCACCCAGGGTAAATGGATTCTTAGGCTAGGATGAGACTACAGAAAGTTGCACAATTCAACATGGAGGATTCCCTCTTAGGAGCCTACTTAGGCCCACCACTCACAGACTTTCATTCCCCACATGTCTGTCCCACCCCAAGAATATACACCTTCATTATTCCACAATCCATCGGTTTCTCCACTTCCCTTCCAGGAATTGAACAACAGGCCGGATCAGGAATTCTCAGAGCTCTATAGCTGTTGCTGGACTCCCTCCATAATAAATCACTTCCCCAACAATCTCTCTCACCTGGAGAGAGTTGCTCACAGGCCTGACAACCTACTTCTTCAATCCATGGGCCTGACAACCCACCTCTTCAAAACCACAAGCCTGACAACCTGCTTCTTTTGTCTAGCTCCTAAGTCAAATGGGTAACCACAATAGAAAAAATGGTTACGGGATATGGTAATGACAACAAGCCACACTAGCCTAGAGAAAACATGGGTAGCAACAACAAAATGGATAAGGTGTGACATGGCTCAGGCACTACGTAGTCGTGTTGTGCTTCACAGACAAAACAAGTTAGCTTCACGAGTTTGCAGGTTTCATAGGTTGCAGAGGTCAATGATTGAGGAAATGGTTGGCTATATGCATGCTCATTTTGAGTGCCTACGTGAATGGGGAGTATGGAAATAATGACGAGCGAACCCCCACAAGGATGGATTTTCTCCCATAAAATTGCATGCGCCTAGGTTGACACATGGCTCTCTTGGGAGCTCGTTCCTCTCCACTTGGACTTCATTCCTCTCCACTTAGAGTTCATTCCTCTCCCCAAAGGAACTTAGGATAACATGGGTTATTTCCCCAAACCTTATTATTTTAGGAAAATATATTATAATATTCCCTTGGAAATAATCCCTCTAGCTTATCCCCTTTTCCTAGGCTCTCAACCCCATCCCTTTCCCTACCCAGTGGAGCTTAGTCCCCCATAACTCTTTATTCTTGGTTGGTCTACACACAATGATGTAATTATATTAATGATGTGAGTATTTACATATACAAAATCAGGCTCCCTGGCCTTTAGCATATAGGCTCTCTAGCCTAATAACACATAAGCCTCCCAACTTATAAACACTTGGCTCACCAGCCTATAAACATCATTACAATTCAACAAGGGCTCGACCTTGGGGTATTACACCATTCATGGGGGTAGTTGATTGTTCAACCATGAGTCCTTTCATTAACTAATTTATCCTTGGGATCGGGACAAGGCTTATTATTTCAACAAAGATAATTTTGGGTCATTTTGACATAATGAACCCTCTCTACAGTTTCCTCACTCTTTCTTCTAGTGATATTATGGCCAATAATTCAAGGCTTCACCCCCACAGCCAGTTATTGACAATCTAAACAATAATACATTTACAATGTCCACATGCCATAACATGGTGATCATAATTTAATGATTAATTACAAGCTGGGGGAAATAAGGGTATTGCAATCCCCCCCCCTAAAAAGGAACAACACCCTCAATGTTCTTTCTCAATAACACTTGTCATGCCTTTGTCATTCAGCTGCTTCAGAAATATTGATCCTCTTTCTTGGTCAGGTCCTTTCCAGACCCTTGTCCATCATCACCTACCTTCAATAATTTTGGACAACAAGCATATTAATCACAATTTCACATGAAAGCATCTTACTATTGTGAAAAATTCAAGAGCAAAGATTTCATAATCTAGCACAATACTTATTTATGCAGTTCATGGATTTGCATCCATATGATTGTCTTGTTATCTTAGCTCAATGTTTGTCCTTGACATACCCATTGTGTGCATGATTCCAATCAATAGTTCATAAGAATTATCAAAGTCTCCTCTTCCTTGTGGTCACTCACCCTCCAGGCCTAAGCTCAACCATCCCCTTCTCTGCTATACAGTCCCTCGGGAAATCCATCTTTCCTTGCCAAGGATTTCTCGCACAGGAAGAGTTCTAAATACTTCATTGAGCCTTACAGTCGAGACGTCCCTAAGACTTTCTCTGTTTTGGCATCCCTCAGGCTTGTGTTACCACAACACAACATATTCTAGGGTGATCATGGCTTACCACATGGTTCTCATGTCTAAAAAATGGCCTCTTTCATGCTTTCCAACTTGATAACCTTCATCTGTCCTTCCTAGACATATCTTTTTCGTCTCACCTGTATCATAGGTATACAAAAATTATGAGATATTATCATCAATTTCAAATTCAAAATTTTCTTGCAAATCTGTCACCCACAGATTTCCAAATTCCACTTTTATTTTTAGATCTGTTCCACCCAGGAATCAGATTCACATGTGTTTCAGGATAAATTCGT
>JZKD02S2021075.1:687312-701632 GCA_000966675.3 Picea glauca
AACCCTTTTCAGGAAGGATTTCTTCAATGAGGAGATGATTTGCTATCATCATAACATCACCATGACATCATCACAATGACCAAAATTGTGGATAACAACATGTATTGGACTTTCCTTTCCATAGCAGTTTGGCTCAATTGGCAATCGATGTTTCTTATGACTTACAACATTTCCATATCCAAGACCCTTTTCTTCCTGCCATTACAACATTCCTCAGCCAAACAAATTGTTAGTTTTCTCCACATTATATTTTCAAAACTATGCATACTAACAGTCGAAGTCATTTTCATCTATTCAAGGGTACAAGGAAAAATGAAATACCATTATTTACGTATGCATCCTTTCAACACACTAAATTTTCCCAATGCAATTTTAATTGTGAAATGAATTTAATCCATGTGCCAATATTCATGGATACATTCATACCCAATGCACCTTTGCATTGATTTCCAGTCTGCCACACTTTATGACAAACACTTTTCCATGGTGTGTTGGAACTTAACCAACCTCTTCACCACATGGATTATACATTCTCATTTACTCTTAAAGTAAGACTATTCCACCTTCTACAGGATAATCATGATCTCAAATCAACAAATATGAAACTAAAAGTTTCTCTTGAATGCACCCAAGCATTCTTCCTTCATTAGTATCCAGGGTGCCAACACTCAGGGCCACCCAAATTTTCCTTTCTTTAACAACTACATAATTCAGGTGAAGTAGTGGAAGGTCCTCCTTCCTCAATGGAAAATCCATTGTCTTCCTTCTTATGCAAACATGCATTTCCTCAATTCATTCCATGCAATGTGATAACTATGAGAACCTTTATTCCCAATGTCCCTAGGTTGGTCATTGTACCCATGGTACTCCTTACTCATGCATTCTATTGCAAGGATTATAACTCATCCTTGATTGACATAGAATTCCTCTATCTATTATTCAGATTCTTCTTTCCTGAATCTTACCCTGCTTGGGTAACAATGTCATACAACAAACACTCAAAATTATTTGCATATCAGTAAGAAATTAAAATACTTCAGAGGGGATTCTTACCAAATCCATCCATACCTTATGCCACACAGGAATGAACATTTTTATCCTCATTCTGTATGCTAGCACCCTTTTTTTTATTTTTTACCTCATCAATAGTGCTTCATGGGGCTCCCAAAGTCCCCTCAACAATATTTCAACAACGACCTTCTCACATTCACCCTCTTCTTGAGGTTTTCTACCATTGGTAATTGTCTTTCCCAACAATTTCAATTTCTTTCTACACATGATATACATCACAATTATATTATTCGTCACGTAAAATGGAAATGCATGTATTATATCATTTCAATCAATAAAACAGTTTCAGATATGTCCTAGCATATATTTATGCACGTCATCACATTATCCTTAATGATTTCATGAGTGCAACGCAAACAATCATCAATTGTTTTTACAATCATACAACCATCATCATTATGGTGTCAAAACATTTACCTACATCATTAAATCAATCTCTCGTACCAGAGGAATACAATAAACAACAAAAAATGAGTCAAGGAAATATTCCCTCATCCAAATCCTACACAACCTTGACTTTTTCAGTCTAACTTATTTACTCCAAGGACTCACTGACCATACCCATTCATGGATTTAACCAAGTTTATACATCTTTATTCATTTTCCTTTTTACTAGTTGTACTTGTCTCCACAACTGCTCTTTTAAGGCTTACAACTCTATTACGAAATTCAAAGTTTTCAAGGTGATAAAAGTATTCCTCCTTTTATCCTTCTTTGCTTATGAAATCTACTTCTTATTTTGATCTCCATGCTCTTTTCCTTGAGCAGTCTTAGTTAGGTTCACCTCGACCTTCTTGGTAAATCATCATGCTACAACATCAAACCTTTTTTCACAATGAATTATGAACCTGTGCACTCTGCACATTACCATTTAGTTATCAAAATATTCAATATTCATTTGTTAGTTTTCCACTCTTACATTTTGTTTTAGAATGTAATCCAGGATTCTTATACACACACACACACACACACACTTGCATCCCATTGCCCAATCTTCAACAATCATTAAGGTTGTTACTCTGTTCTCCTGATAGAGTCTTTACACAGTTCATTTGCAGTGAACTCCTTCATCATGCAACTTCCTTATTGCATATCCATCACAATCTTTGATGGCCTCAACCTTGATTTAGCTTCAACCATTTACCAAATATTCCATAAGGAATATAAACATGCATTTTTGTTAGGCATCCAACTTATTTATCCACACATATTCCTTGTTTTGTTGACTTACATCCATGATGTACTTAACCACATGGATAATCATAAGCCTATGTGTAGCTACCATTGGTATATTTCATAGCTCACATACATCTTTATTTTAAATTCATTCAACTCATGATTGTTCACAATCATTCTCATGCAATCTTCAAATGCATAATCATGTTGCCTCATATCATGACAACAAAGCATCCTTGCTCATTTACTCTTTCGTCTAATTATACTATCCTTTCCTAAGGGAATGGAACACATTCCCCTCAAGTTATCATTCAAAACAAAACTTTCATGACTCTTCAGAATAGAGTCAACCATGCATCTATGATATTCATTTAATCTTGGCAAGTATAATTCTTTCCTTACATTTCACTCATACATCATACATGTGCATCATTTGCACGTTTAACATCATTCATTCCTATCTATTCAGTCTTAATATCAGTCCTTACATCAAGCAACCTTTCAAAGCATTAAATCCATGCACTCAGGCATAAATAAACATAGCTAAACATTCATCATGCAAGCTCATTGCTTTCCCCCTTTTCATGTAATTCATGCACATGAACATATCAGACTTCCAGAACCTTCTCCCAAGGATCTTACTTCCATTCTCATAACAAGTCTTATAAAGACACTCATCACTGAGCTTCCCTCTCAGTTGAGATTTTGCAGTCATTCACATGATATCCACATGGCAATTTTAACAGACATAATCATAACTATGCCCCCCTTTCCATACGACAACAAGTTACCGGTAAGAATAAATTTTTCCTCAACTAATATAAAGTTATTCAACAACCCATAAAGACCATCTAGGAAATTCAAACAGTGCCCAGGGAAACAAGACAACTTATCAATATTCTCTTTAATGCCTCAAACCATTTTTTGTTAACATACATTTTTTATCAAGGGAATCATTTTCTAGATTCCCTCTCACCCCTACTTGAGCATATCAAGTCATACCTTATATGGATACCATCCACCTATGGATGTCAATATGACCCATTGGTCATTTAGAAGTGCTCCAACACTTCCCTTACCACAAAAATGATATTTTGAGCTTGCTCATGTCATTTCACTTCTTCCATGAGGTTCATTCTTAGTCCTCGTGACTTCTTTTATTTTACAAAGAGGGATTACCCCAATAGGAAGTTTTGCAATTATAATAGGCCACGCGGGTTGATATCACCTACTCCAATAAGGACTCTAGACATGGAGGATTGCTCTCCAAATTCAAAATCCTTCATTTAATAAACACTTTTAATTAACAGAGGCTTCATAAGCCCACTTTTTAGGAAATTCATGCCACCTATTCAGTCCATTTTCCTTCTGGACTCAAGTACTCCTTAAAACAAGTTTATGTCATTTGCATCCAAGTTTTATTATTAATGCTCCTCAGTATAATTCCACTTTTGTAGGACTGGCTATCATTTCTCCAAAATAAATGATATACTTCCTCTGCCACATTCTAACATGATTCAATTTCGTTGGGTAAAATCTCAACTGAATTTTAATCTGCCTCCTTCTCTTTAAGAAACTTATACATATAATTTCCATACAACAGTAATACTCTCAATAGGCTCATCTTAGCCTTGGTAAACTATTCTTATGATTGTTATCTGACCCATCCAATCCTATGTTTGAATCATGCTCTGTGTTGGGTCTTTGTTTTGACACCCCTCTTACCTTATCTTACCCTCTATCTTGGTCAATTTTACCTCTGACCTATGCACAATTTGTCTATTTCTTCCCCAATGTACCTTGTGGCCTTACTAATGTGCATAATGAGGTAACTCACATTGAAAGCATGATTTGTTTGATTTATTAATTAAATTGAGATTAAATGATTGTTGTTTATGCTTCTAATTACTTTGATTAATTTAAGAATCTTTCATGACAAGGATTTATCTCATCCGATACTCATCCTCAGGGCTCGTCTGGTACTCCGCCTATTCCAGTACTACAGTATTGAAACTGTGTTGGTTCGATACTTCACTTATTCTGGTACTCCATCTATTTCGGTACCCAACTCTGTGTTGATCCAGTACCAATATATTTTACTGTGTTAGTCTAGTATTGTATCTGCTTCTACAAGATTGATGTTTCGAACGAGTATGCTAGCGATCACCCCAAGAAACTTGTTGGCTAGAAGCATCTTTGGTTCATTTGAATACCACGATAGACTATGATACGCTTCATCACTCATGCACTTCGTGTCATGAGGATGAAGCTCTTTCCATGAGATATTATCCTTAGACTTTGGTTGTAACGACTGATCTTCTTTAAGAAGAAGCTATGTAGATGTCCGAGAGGGAGAACTTGAATATACTGTTATGATGAGAAACTGATTTTTGAATTACTGTATACCTGTCAATTAAAGTAATATGAAGTTCAACCTTTGAAATTCATGGATATGATTAAAGTGTGTGTTCTGTAATCTCCTAGAGCTACCTTGTTGGTCTGGCAAGGGCCCATTGCCCCAACCAAGGTAAGTCTCCTTGTATTTGTTTGTGTATGCATTTTAGCTAGTTTGTGTGTGTGCAAGTAGAAAAATTATGTATTGTAAACAATTTTGAGTGAGTAATCTTTCCTGAGCACAACGCAAATTTCTGAATAGATATTTGTTGATTTTTGGATGAGTGTGAATGAATGGTTTACATTAATCACAATGTATGATTCCATCACAATGTATGATATTTGTAATATTTTTGCAAACATTTGATATTATCCTTAGACTTTGGTTGTAACGACTGATATTATTTAAGAAGAAGCTATGTAGATGTTCGAGAGGGAGAACTTGAATATACTGTTATGATGAGAAACTGATTTTTGAATTACTGTATACCTGCCAATTAAAGTAATATGAAGTTCAACCTTTGAAATTCATGGATATGATTAAAGTGTGTGTTCTGTAATCTCCTAGAGCTACCTTGTTGGTCTGGCAAGGGCCCACTGCCCCAACCAAGGTAAGTCTCCTTGTATTTGTTTGTGTATGCATTTTAGCTAGTTTGTGTGTGTGCGAGTAGAAAAATTATGTATTGTAAACAATTTTGAGTGAGTAATCTTTCCTGAGCACAACGCAAATTTCTGAATAGATATTTGTTGATTTTTGGATGAGTGTGAATGAATGGTTTACATTAATCACAATGTATGATTCCATCTCTATTTTTGCAGTGTGAGATTTAGTTGACAAAAACTCTGTAGATTTTCATGATTGTTAGATATGCAATTATCATTTTTTGAGTTTAGAAGATTCAATATCTGTGTTGTCTGAAGTAAGTGCAGGAATGACCTAGGCTCCATCTCTCACCTACATGCACCAGGAATAGAGTGTCTTGTGTAATGCTTCCTGTGTAGGGACAAAAGTCATTTCCAAACATTGATTGTGTTATGAGTGATTTTTTTGTTGATTATCGTTGAAGTGTGACCATATTTGCTTTCTAGTTGTTGTGAAGAGTAGTAGTTACCGATAACTGAGTCAAATTCCATCTTTCCATTTCATGATCTTGTAAATGGACTAGTCCTTATCTGACAAAGATCTTTTGAATTCATGGTTGTTAAAATTTTATTTGCAAGTTTTTCTTTCTAATTTTTAAAACTGCGTGATAGGAAGAGTATTGAGTTTCAAATGTTTCTTCTTTATGCTATACTCATCAGACGTAGTTAGATTACCTACTATCGACACATATAGTGTAACAAATCTGTTGATTATGAATCCCAGTCGATAATTCATGATTGGAAATATATTGAACATATAATTGTACCAACATTTTGGCATTGTTGTTGGGGAGTTGTAAATGGTAATATGTAGTGTTTTGCATTTGGTTGATTTTATGGTTTTGGAGTGGTTTTAAGGGAAAATTGAGGGCGGGGAGAAGATGGTAAGACGTGAGGGAAGAGTCCATGTATCCACTTTAGCAGGGTTGTTCCAAATTCAGGTTGTTCCCTTACCTTTAGTAATTGAATTTTGTGTGAATTCATGTTTAGATATTTTTATGCATAAACGTATAGATAGAAAAGGTAGATTTGTTACATTTAAAATTGCAGAAAATTCAAGAACCCCCCCAAAAGTTATAGAAAAATCAAGAAAAAACCCCCATACTAACTCAACTAGTGTTTGTGTAGGAAAAATCATCAGAGGGGAAAGTTCAAAGGAAGTAATTGAAACTACAACTAAAGGTACCGAAACCGAAGCTATTGTTCATATTGAAAACATAGTTCAACAAGCAAGAAGGGAAGCATTGGCGACCCAATCAGAAGGAAGGGTTGGAAAAAAGACAGAGGTAGTGGTAGAAGAGGCTAAATCTGCCATTGGGGAAACACACAATGTATTGGAATGGTTGGATATACCAACCAACCTAGTGGTTGAACCATCACTTAGTGGGGAGACATCACCAACACCCTACAACATGTTATTTGGAGATATGTCGGATGAAGAGGGGAATACAAAAAATAAAACATGGACATTTGGATTCCCAATATTAGACGTTACTAAAGATGTTGCTATGAATAATATTCCACTCTCATCACTACCTCACTTCCATGGTATGTCAACAAAAGATCCTGATTCATTTTTGTTTGAATTTGATATACTATGTAGGAGTTATAATTACACTGATAGTGCAAAAAAACTAAAACTCTTTCCAATCACACTTAAAGACTCAACATTAAGATGTTTTATGAGCCTAGGAGAACACACTATATTATCTTGGGATGGAATGAAGGAGACCTTCCTCCAGAAATATTAGGACTACTGCAGACCTAGGGATGCTAGGAATGACATATTTAAAATACAGCAATCTGAGGAGGAAAGTTTGGAAGACTACCTAGAAAGGTTCCTATATAACTATCAAAAGACAAAACAATTTTCCTTAGATACAACCACAGTTAGGACCATATTTCTAAAGGGTATAATGGATGACTGTATAGAGGTACTAAACCTAATGAGTTCTGGAGATGTGTATCAAAATCCATTTGCAGACATTGTAGAGTATTGTAAAAGGTACTCTCACAGCCAAGCCAAAACAAGAAAACGTGTAAGGGATCATATAGGAAGACCTAAAAAACCTGCTCCAGGAGGTGTTACAAGGATAGAATTAGGGAATATACTTCAAAACTTCAAAACAAACATCCTAAATACAATAAATATCTAGTTAGACACCATGAAAATAAACAAGAAACAAGAAGAAGAAAATGCTACTTTAGCAATTTTTTGTCCTCGGTGCAGGAAGAAGCACCCTAAAAAAGAATTTCCTATTAATGTTATTGAAATCTGTAGCCTTTGTACAGAAGATCACCCTACCAATGAGTACCCTTATTTACTTGGACTAAAATCCATTTTCAAGGGAGGGGGAGAGCCTTAGAAAACATCATGTCACCCCAAGAGAGCATGGAGACAACAAAATCCTAACACGTTCTACGACCCTACCACACAATATCCACAACAACATTGGATTCCTCCCATTCCTTATCCTCAATGGACACATCAACAACCACAAGTCCAACCTTGGAAACAAGGATGGAGAATCCCTGCCTATGGGAATGTTCCTTTTTAAACACCAATTCTTCCTACTTACCAATAATAACCTTCAAATATCTCTTAGTTGTTACCAAGATTTATTCCACCTTCTTTACTTCCACCTTCCCAGCTGCAACCACAACTCATCTTGCCTTTGAACCCAAATCAGTAGCAACAAATCCAAGCTACACCTAATCCAAATCCCCCTCGGCCTACCCCTATTCCTGCACAACCCATCCCTAATCCGAACAATAGACATACTAAACCTGTACATAACCTTGAAGCGCAAACTTTCCCAACTTATGTAATAACTCCTACTTCACTAAATGAAATTCAATTGAGATATGAGAAAGTCTTGAATAAACTAAATTATACAATGGTTATTAGAGAATAATACATTATATATGACAAACCCAATGAAGAAGAATACACCTCTGTACAAGAGGAAATTCCCCCTTACACTCCTCAACCATCAGAAATACCCCAGGAAGCTAATCCTCCACCCTATCTAGAAAAACCACTTGTGAAGAAACCTGACGTACCTCTAGGACATGACTTAGAAGATGAAATGATAAATGTATGTGTAAATATTCTCCTACTCCAAGCCATTAAATATATTCCTATCTATGCTAAAATTATAAGGGATCTTTGCATCAAAAATCCTGGAAGGAAGAGGAAGGAACCCCTTGTCATAAAAGTGGTTGGACAACTATCATAATTTATATCAGAAATGCCATCCAAATATAGTGATATAAGAAACCCAGTGGTGACTATAGAAATTAATGGTATTTCTTTGTCAAACACACTTATTGATCTAGGAGAAACAATAAATTTTATGACTGTTGACATTATGTGTACGCTGCAACTAAATCATTTAAGGCTAACACATACCTTGTTGGAATTGGAAGACAAATCAATCATCATCCCAACATGAAGCCTAGATGATGTAACAATTACCTTAGCCTTCTGGGAGTATCCCGTGGACTTCTTGGTAATTCATTCAAAATCCTCAAAACTTGGGCATCCATTTGTTCTTGGTCAACCTTGGCTTGCCATTGCTGATGCATTTATTAGTTTTCATTTTGGGGAGATGACAATTTCCAATGGAACCCACAATTATAAACTTGTTCTCTTTCCTCCTTCCCAACTAGCCACTGAAGTTATAGTATGGCTGGAGAATCCCTATGGGGAGGATAATTGTTCGCAACTACTGTTAAAACTTGAGCAAGCAAAGGGATTTCAAGAACAAACTGAAGAACAAATTTTAAGCCTATTTTTAACCAATGAAAAATGCATTGAGTATCCTCAATCTTTCCCATAATTCACACATATTTCCATCCTTGAGTTCCAGGAAGTTTGGCATCCCTCCACTTCTACATTATTTACTATATCAACAATAAGTGAAGAAGAGAAGTCAAATGTCTGAACTAATGAAATCATTCTCGAGAAATCTGTGTGTATAAATTCTGCCCAGAATTAGATCAACAACAAAAATTGATCTGAATGGTCCAATGATAGTTCATAGATTTTGCATAGGATTACTCTGATATGAAATGAATTCATCCTAATACCTATATACACCATATTTACACCAATGATCAAATTAGACCTATTAGGCAACCCCAAATAAGAATGAACCCAACCTTAAAAGACATAGTGAAAGAAGAGCTCCAAAAACTCATGCATGTCAATTTTCATTTACCCTATTTCAGATAGCAAATGGGTGTCTCCATTAGTCATTGTCCCCAAGAAAAATGGCAAGTGGAGAATTTGTGTGGACTTCAAGGAGATGAACAAGGATAGCTATAGAGATTATTTTCCCTTACCTTTCATAGACCAGTTCTTGGACACCTTATCTGGGAAGATGTACTTTTCTTTCCTAGATGGGTTTAGTGGGTATAATCATATCCAAGTTTCCCCTTAATATCAAGAGAAAACCACATTCACTTGTACATGGGCTACTTATGCTTATAGGGTTCTTCCCTTTGGGTTGTGTAATGCCTCTACCACCTTTCAGAGGGATTCCCTAGCCATTTTTTATGATTTAACCCATGACTATGTAGAAGTCTATATGGACAAATTCACAATATATGGGGATGATTTTCAACACGCATTGGAAAATTTGGATAAAGTATTGATCAGGTGTAAAGAGACTAATCTCTCCCTCAGCCATGAAAAATATAAAATGATGCTCAATAAGGGGATTGTCTTGGGTCATCATATTTCTGATACTTGCATACAGGTAGATCCCGCTAAAAATGACATTATTTCTCAAATCAAAATCCCTAGCTCACAAAAATAAGTTATTAGGGCATGTTGGATATTACAAGAGATTTATTCAAAATTTCACAAATTTGGCTGCCCCACTATTCAAATTATGAACAAAGGAGGTTGAATTCCATTGGGATGAGCAATGTTAGATTTCTTTTTAAATTTTAAAGAAAAAACTTTTGAGTGCCCCTGTGTTAAGAGGACCGAATTGGTCTCTTCCCTTTCATATCTGCACTGATGCCTCAGATACCGCTTTGGGAGTCGTTCTAGGACAAAGAGAAAACCAACTTCCCTATGCTATCTACTTTGTCAACAAAAATCTCTCCCCTACTAAAGTGAATTACACTGTCACTGAAAAGGAATTCTTATCAGTGGTTCTTTCCATTAATAAATTTAGACACTGCATAACAGGGTATGAGGTTTTTGCACACACAAACCATTCAACTATTAGGTTTTTAATGAATAAGCATGTGAAAAATGCTAGAGTTACTAGATGGCTGCTACTATTGCAAGAATTCAATATTAATATCATTGACAGACTTGGCAAAAATAACTTTGTCACTGATTTCCTATCTAGACTCATTCATACAGGTGATAATGCCCCAATGAATGACAATTTTCCATATGAAAGTGTGTTTTATATTTCTACTTACATTCCTTGGTATGCAGATGTGGAAAAGTATCTTCTAACAGGGAAATTACCTCATAATTTGTACCTTCTAGAAAAATAGAGGATTATTCAGTTGAGCACAAATTATATGTGGCATGATGATTGTCTATACTGTACATGACATGATTTGGTGATTAGAAGATGTGTACGTGAGATGAGATGTATGATATCTTTAGAGCCTACCATGATGGCCCATTTGGAGGACATTTTGCTGATAAGAGGACAACATACAAAATACTGCAGACACGATACTATTGGCCAACCATTTTTAGGGATGCAAATAAATATGTGGCTAGTTGTGATGATTGTCAGAGGATGGGAAAACCAACTGTAAGTGATGAAATGCCTCTCCAAGCTCAAGTAGTAATTGAACCATTTGAGAAATGGGCTTTGGAATTTGTAGGCCCTATCAAACCCATGTCTAGAAGAAGACTATATATATTGGTTTGTACAGATTATGTGACTAAATGGGTAGAGGATAAAGCTTTGTACTCTACAAATGAACAATCAGTTGTTGATTTTCCATTCGAAGACATCTTTACTCATTTTGGTGTGCCTAGAAAAATAGTGACAGACCAAGGAACTCAATTTACCTCCAATCTAGTCAAAGATATTACTGAACAATATCAAATTAAACATAGGAAATCCTCACCTTATCAACCCCAAGAAAATGGACAGGTAGAATCAACCAACAAAGTGATAGATTCTATACTTACCAAGACAGTTCAGTTACACCATAAATATTGGGTGGATCGGTTGCCTGAAACCTTATGGGCCTACAAAACAACTTGGAGAAACACCACAGACCATACACCTTATGAATTAGTGCATGGGAAGCATGTTTTGCTTCCGATATAATTTCAAGTAAAAACTTTTAGGACTAATATGCAATCGGGAATGGATTTGGATGAAGCCCAAAAACAAAGGATACTACAACTAAATGAACTTGATGAAATCAGATAAGATGCTCTACAGAGGACTACACTTATTCAAGAACAAAGGACCAAATGGCATGACAAGTATATGAAGAAGAAATCTTTTCAGTTTGGTGATTGGGCCCTTCTATATGACAATAGGTTCAAGAGTTTTAAAGGCAAATTGTCCACTCATGGTTAGGACCTTATGAAGTAGACACAATTTATGACAATGGTTCATTAAAGATAAAGACTATTGATGAAGATCATACCTCCTTTGTTGTGAATGGGAATCGATTGAAAGTATATCATAAGCCTCTGTCTAAAGAGGATTTTATCAAACAAGTTCTTCATAATTCATAAATGCAATTGGTAAGCAAGAGGGGTTCCCCTCCTACTGAACCACCACCATAAGTTTTCGTTGTGTGATTTAATTTAATTTTGTACATACATGTATATATAGGTGTGTGTTAGATAGTGATTCTTTTGTGGTGTTACTAACAAAGGAATATGTTGATTATGTTCTCATGTAGATAGGCAATAAAGAGGACGTTTTCCAGAGGCGAGTTTATTCATTTACCCAACCCTGGTAGATTACTCATGGGAAAGGAGCCAAAATGAGTTTTCTTTAAGTTTTTTAGACTCCTAAAAATTGAAAATATCGATGAGCATTAACTGATCTAGGCTCGAGAAAAATTCATAGGACAATATATGGAGTTTTCTTTAAGTTTTTCAGACTCCTAGAAATTGAAAATAACGACGAGCATTAGTTGATCTGGGGTTGAAAAAAATACACAAGACAATAGTAGTTAGGACCTTGTTTTCAATAAAATGGGAGTGGAAATGAAAACAATGGTTTGTTTGGATCCAAAAAAAGGAGGTTATGCACCTCTAAAGGAGGATGTCCAACTTCATTTTCCTTCTTGTTACAGAGCTTGGAGCCCATTCATTGAATTATTTTTCCTCATTTTTACTTCTGCTGCAATTTCAGAGTTTCTGTACCAGTGTGTTGTTTGTTGTTTTTCCTATATGGTCCTGCACCAGAATAATTTCACATGTTCTCCTCCATAAGTAGTAGTAGATGCCAATAATCACTACAAAATGCAGCCTACAAAGTTCCAGTCTACAGAATACGCCAGTAGGTACATTATCCAATTTTCATTGGGTACCGGAATAAAATTATGTGGTAATCCGGTACTGGATAAAATATCTGTGTTTTTCTGGTACTAGATAACATCTTCGTGTTGTTCCGATACTGCAAATATTCTCCTTTGTTTTCATCCAGTACTGGACAAGTATATGTGTTGTTCCAATAATGCAACAATATTCACCTCTGTGTTCATCCAATACTAGACAAGTCTCTGTGCTATTATGGTATTGCAACAATATTCACCTCTGTGTTCATCCAATACTAGACAAGTCTCTGTGCTATTATGGTATTGCAACAATATTCACCTCTGTGTTCATCTGGTGCTGAGGAATAAGGCCCGTGTTGGTCTGGTACTACAACAATTTTTTCAAGCAGTGGCCCGGTACTAATATGTGGTCTGGTATTGATAATGAAGCATGGTATCTCTTATCATATACTCAATAATTTTCCTGCTTGATACAAATGTTTCAGGTAATAAGAGGTATAAGCTCACTATTTATTCCTTTTATTAAGAATCATGTTAATTGTGTACTAGACGTGTGGTTACTCTCATGCATCAACTTTACATCAATTATTACAAGTTCCCTACCATGAACTTCTGCAAGTCCTCATGTATATTTCCTGCTAAAGAAATCATTCACAAGCACTCAAAACTTTTGATGGGCTGGTTGTAATATGTTTAGAGGCATGTAGTAATTATACTACTAGCAAGACCAATTCCATTCTCAAACACTCTTGTCAAAGACTCTCGTTCATATGATGAAGAAATAAAATCGTTCCATTATCCAACATTACACCGAGTTAATAATTGACTTAAACTATGTCATAATGCACCTCAAATCCACAATTATCTTTCGATCACGATGATGTCGACTGTTGCATAATGATTAACTTTAGTCACATTGACCATATATCTTGTAATCATTTCTCGACACCACCGTGAACATGCTATAACACAATTCTTGATACGATCTTTCAAATTATTATGAATACGACTTACCCTTACTCTCGCCATCATTATAGTTGATTTGACTGTTGTCATTCAAATTTCAATTTATAAACGCTCTTATGGATGACTTCACCATCCAGATGAGCATTATTTACCTATTTTTACTATATGATCTCCATTCATATTGTTTCTCTATCCCCTCATACCGTTTTCATACTTTTTTTGCTTCTAGTACTCCATTGTGTGCTGCTTTGTTCTAGTACTAAACCCTCTTCCTAGGTTTCGTTTCCTCATATGCTGTGACGTTTTATTTTAAGTCAGCATGGGGGTTGATAGACACAAACCAATGTTCCAATTATATAGGGAGACACATGAATACCAATCTTGCAGGGAGAAATTTGAGCAGACCGACTGGGTCACATTCTTAGAAAAATAACAAGGCCATCATGAGGGGGTATCTCGCACCTTTGCTCAAACTTATGATGATGAGAGTGTTCAATTGGGGGAATTGAAACTGACGATAACAAAGGCCACCATAACAGAAGTTGCATGCTTTCCTTCC
>JZKD02S2021075.1:719650-736641 GCA_000966675.3 Picea glauca
ACTCATTAACAAAATCTATGAGCACTGAGAAGTTCTCTTGGTGTAGAGGATCCATGGGCATTGTTGCCCTGGATTTTTGACTATGTAACCCTGTAACCCCCTGCATGCAAAGAAAACAACAAGTGGGAGAATGTTGGGTATGTGTTATATTCTTTGCACAAGTAGTAGTGTCTGACTGTATGTGTCGGGCGCACAGGGGGGTTAGAGGGGGGGTGCAGGGGGCAGCGCCCCTAGAAAAAAAAAATTCTGTCTCGAGAAACATGTCATGTATTTAGGTGGTTTTTTCGGCACATGGTTTTTGCCGATGGTTTTCTATTTTCGGTTAAGGAATTAGAGTTTTGGACTAATCCAGGTCATTGGGTTAGAGTTTGGATGTCGCTGGCTCCTATATGTATATTGTATTGTAAACAATGTAACAGAATGAATGAATATAATATATGTTGGTTTTCTCGGTTTGGGTTTCCAGGGGAAAAATGTCTGTGTAATGTTTGTATTTTCCATTGTATCTTTTCTGTTCTTTTCTGAATATCTATTTACAATAGACATTGTACAAGGTTAGAATTTTCAGAGAATAGAGGTGAGTTACCTACTAATGAAATCAAGACTAAAAATATACACTTTTTCTCAATCAAATTGGCACAACTCACCAAGATGCTTCATAGTTTTGAAACCCAGATTCTTCATCAACACATTCTAGGCCAAAAAACCATAATCCTAGCTTGACAAGTGAAACTTATTCTCGATAATTAAACATTGTGTGAGACCAAGAGCCATAGCATGCAAAAGGGGGCCTTGGGGGTCATAGTGTGCCTCTCATTACTAAGTCTACTATATCACAATGCTTCTTGATTATATACCATGTGAAACCTTAAATACATGCTGCATGGATTTGCCTCCATATTAAAATATTCATGATATGAGTTGATTGTATAGTTTACCATAATATTGAGTAACCCCTCTTTTAGAGTGGTGTCTTTATTGGTGAAGCCATATTCTAAAGTATTGTCTTCTTGTAACACATGATAGAACTTGATGCATGTGAATTTGGTTATTTCTTCTTGTGCTCGAACTAGCACTAGTGATAATAAATTGTCCATTGGGGTTGTATTCAATACCATTTAACTTATGATGGCCTTTGAATATCCCACCACTATCAATGATTAAATACAAGAGTCAATGGAAATTCTTAGTCCTTTTAGTAAAGCATAGGATTCTGCTTGGTTATTAGATGAAATACCAAGTCCTCAAGCAAATGATGTTTCAATTGTTCCTCCAGGGCTCATGATGACCCCTCTTGCATTTTTCGTTCCATCAAGTTATGAATTTGTTAAACTATGGAAATCTTTTTGATAAAGGGGGAATCCTTGCAATATGCACATTGTCACTGAGATTGAACCTTGTTAATGCATCAATGCCACATTATAAAAGGTGAAACATTTCCTCTAAAGAGGATCCTTGGATATCTCATGATCTCCTTTGTCTCACCTTCCAACATTCACTAGGCAAGTAGGGGTCTTAGCAAGTCCCATCAAGCACCTCATTGCCTTGTTCACCGATTTTGGCTCTAAGCACATGGAAAGAATTGAACAACAAAGTAGTTATTATGAACCACCTTATCCTTTGGGATCTAAACATGCAAAATATTTCCCACATTTTGGTGGCTTCTACAGGATATCCAAGAGTATATGACATGTAAATATAAGTGCACGAGGGAAACTTTGACTAATAAACTTATCCAATTACAATTAATTAGACACTACACCATTAATGAACACCAAAGAAAAAACAATAATAAACCATGTGAACACCATATATATAGCTTTGAAATAGAAGATAATCCAAACTAGCATATTAAGGATAAAGCCCCATTCAATTATGTCATAAGCATTGCCAAAATCAATTTTTAGCAATAGGGAGACTTACTTTGCCTCCTTGGTGCACTATCTGATATGAATCTTCCTTCAAAAAAATTGGTTTTCTTTGGGATCCCAATTCTAGAGGCTACTTTTTGAATTATTAGCACGAAGGCCTTGACTAAGAAATTTTAAGAAAAATCAAGAAATGTAAATGGTCTCTATCCAATAATGGTGTCTCTAGCAACATTCTTCAAAATAAACTTAGTGAGAACTTGGTTTAAGAGCTTTGAAAGGTTTCTAATTCTATGAAAAAAAGGGCCATCATAAAATGGTCTTCAACCACCATATTCCACATTATCTTCGAAAAGTTAACAAGGAAAGTTGTCTAGTGTTGGGGACTTGCATTCTTTATCTTGGATAAGGTGATAAAGATTCTACTTAAAGATATCCCTTCTCAACACATCCCTTTCAAAGGACACACTTTGGTTGGAAAAATTCTATCACATTCATATTTGGCCTTTCAAACTTGGTTAGAGGGAGGATGCAAAGAAAAACTACTATAGAAATCATAGGTTGAATATGATATTGATCTCCTCTACATTGTCTTCAAATATTCCATCATGGTTTTTGATACTCGTAAACTTTGATGTGTTCTTCCATGCCACTGAATCAAAATAAATCTTGGAAGTTATCACCCCCGCTTACACAATGAATTTTGACCATGATTTTTGCACCCCTATCTATATTCTTATCTTCATCCCCAAAAAAGTACTCGAGATGGTTAACTTCAATATGAGGTAGAGTGTTAAAAGGGTCTTCTTCTAGGGGTGAAATTTTAACAAGTTTTTCTTCCCAAAGAGATCACTTACAACCCTCCTCCTCTTTGTTCTCTTTTTGGCCACCATTTCTCTCAAAATAAATTTTATTGTTATAGAAATATTAACTTCCCAACGTATAGTCCATCCATGGTTATTTACAATGTGAGGAACAAGATTCCAAACCCAATGTATCATTGCTTTATAGTTTTTGTAACATCTTGAATTTCCCTTGATAAAAAAGGATGAAACAATTGGAAAATTGTCTAACCCCAAAGCCCATCAGAGAACATCAACCATTAAGCCTTCTAACACCTATTAATATCACACTATCCTTAGGCCTATAAACTTTTCACAATCTATATTGAATGTGCTCATTATCTTTTCTCCCATTTGACCATGTAAACTATCCTTGAAAACTAGGATGCTTTTGAAACTGATGGGATAAAAAACTATATAGAACCTTTACACTTAACCCGAATATATATTATAGTGTGAGCCTTGAAAGACAAGTAATTAACATTTTCATCACCCCCCCTTGAAGTTTTAATTTTAATCACAATGTCGTTACTGACAATTAGTTGAAACTTTATGATCCTTTTTATCTTGATGGGGGACACTCATCTCAATTATCATGTGGGAAATATTTTAAACCAACGTTTTATGAAAACACTTCGCTTGATGTCCGCACATGTCCTACAAAACACAAACAAACCATTGCACAATTGTTCGGTCACAAAGGAATTTTACCTACATAGGTAGAGTGTGTGTAGAGTGATTGTTTGAGACTACATTGAATAAATAAATATTACAAAGTACAACCAGGGATCTCCACTCATTCCTAGGTTGCAAACACCTGAGTATTGCAACCACCCATAGAGCTATCTTGGGTGAGACTGCGCAGTACACTCTGTGTACTACGTTGTCGTCTAGTCTACTAGAGGGGCCAATAGTTTTAGAGGGATTTTGTTGGGAGCTTATTAAATTTGAACCAAGGTCAATCTATGATAGTAAGGTATGATCAAAATAACCGATAAATATTCCTAAGTAGAAACATAAATAAAAACCAACAAGCCAACAAAACCCAACACAAGATAATTGTGCTCTTGTATGAGCAAGAACCTTAACAGATAGAACACCACAAAAGAACTGGTAAGATGCTCCAAAAAATAGTGCACCTCAAAGATAGGGCAATTGGAAACTACACATTGCAACTGGCAACTGGAAATTGACAACTATGCACTAGAACTGACAATTGGGAACTACGCACTACAACTGGCAACTGACAACTGCGCACTAGAATTGGCAACTGGGAACTGCGTACTGCAACTGACAAATGGGAACTACGCAACTGGCTAATGCGCACTTGATGAGAAGATTTGTTTGATATAAGAATGAAATCCTTTATTTATACAATTTGAGTCACCTTCAATTTACTTTGTGGGGTCAACTTCTTCTTTTGTCTTCAATATCTTCTTTAATGATTTTTTGGGTTTCTTCAATGGTTTATCTTGTCTTCTTGGCATTTCTTCTTCACTAGAAAATTTGTCCATGATCCTCGTTCATGTATAATCTCCTCACATACACATCTAATTATTATAGGTCTCTAATGTTTGTTGAAGTTTGAGTAGCTTTAGAAGATATTCTTATTATATTTAATTGTATTAGACCAAGTCAAAACCCTAAAAGAATAATATTATGTTGTATTTGTAAAATCATTCCTATTGTGCCTTTGTAAAAGTAAAATGAAAATTAGAAAATGAATTTTGTACAAGTCGACCCTCACCTAATTTTAGGGTGGCTCAACTTGTATTTATAAGAGGCTAGGTGCCTCACTTGGAGAATACACACAACACAATTTCTCTCTCTCAAGGAAAAGTGCACAAGTCTGAGGAGGAGACGTAGCTACAAAGTAGGGGTGTTTTGGTGAAGGTTTTTGGTTATCTCTTGGAGGCCTATCTCGGTCTAGTGGTGCGCTACCCTATTCTAGTTAGGGTTTCTGGTCTATCTTCTAGTTATCTTTTGTTTTGTGAGATCTGTCTTGGAGAGAGACATTGTACTTTTTGAAAAATCTATATTGAAGAAACTTTGTTTGGTTTTCTCCCACAAGAGGGTTTCCTAGGATAAATCTTGTGTATATTGTGGATGTATTTCTTTCAATGGTCTTGATGCATGCAATTATTGTTGTAATTGTTAAAAGTTAAAGAATATTGAATACACTTAATTTCTTAAGCGAAATTTTAACATGGTTTCAAAGCAGGCTTGAAAGAAGCCATTTTCACAGTCTATAGAAACTCATTGGGGAAAACAAGTTCATAGGAAGACTCTCCTAACCCTAGGGCAACTTTTCCCTGAACCAGTTTTGCAGTTTTTGCAATTTTTGAAAATTAGGGTTTTTGAATAAAACCCTAGGTGATTATGTCACCCTCTTTATGAAGGACGTTGGTCAAAGTAAAGCTATCAGGGAGTTATCTTAAGGAGTGCAACTTTCCCTCGGATCATAATTCCAAAATTTTCATTTTGAAAAATTAGGGTTTTCTCATAAACCCTAGATCATGACGTCTTGGCAGCTACAGACTGAAGTTGGAGCAGTTCACTGTGGAATAACACACTCTCTGGTAAGTTCAAAACCTTTCTTTGAAAAGTTTTTATTTTTCTTATTATATTTTTGTCCCGGGGAAAGATGACTCCCGACACTAAGCTTGATCAGAAGCTTGAGGGTGTTGATAACTTCTAAGCATGGAAGTATAGAGTGATGTTCATTCTAGAAGAGAATGATCTAGAATATTTTGTCAAAGAAGAAGTTCCATAACCAGAGGAAAATGTGGCCAAGGCAAAGTACAAGAATAACTTGGTCAAGGCAAAGAGAATCACTATTGATTCTATCAAGGATCATTTTATCCCTCATGTCTCATCATTGGAAACACCCAAGCAAATGTTGGATGCCCTATCCTAATTATATGAAGGAAAAAATATCAACCCAAAGATGACGTTGAGGAAACAACTCAAGAGTGTGAAGATGCAGAGTTCAGAAACCATTCAATCCTACTTCACAAGAGTGTCTCAAATCAAAGAACAACTTGAATCCATTGGAACTCAAATCAAAGAAAGCAAGAGACCATGACCATACTCTAGTTACGTGACATTTCTAAGTGACATTATTGATGTTGAGCCTGGTAGTTATGAAGAGGTTCCAGAGAAGAAAGAATGGAAGGATGCCATGATTGAAGAGCAGCAGTACATTATACAGATTGATGTTTGGGATGTGGTTCTGAGACCAAAAGAGAAGACAGTGGTAAGTTCCAAGTGGATTTATAAGATGAACCATTTAGTATACGACATTGTCGAGAAGTACAAGGAAAGGTTCGTGGCACATGGTTTCTATGAGAAAGAAGGAATAGATTATGAGGAGATATTTACTCATGTGGCAAGATACACTTCGATTAGAGCTATACTTATGATAGAAACAATAATGAAGTGGAAGGTACACCAGATGGACGTGAAAACAACATTTCTAAATAGTGTAATAGAAGAGGAAGTGTATGTGGAGAAACCACAAGGTTTCGAGACACATGACAGTCAGACACCTGTGTGCAGATTGAAGAAATCCTTGTACAGATTAAAGAAAGCACCCAGGGCATGGTATGGTAGAATTGACAGTTTCCTGATGAGCTTGGGTTTTACCAAGAGTAAAGCATATTCCAGCCATTACTACAAGGTTGTAGATGGTGGACCAGTAATATTACTATTGTATGTGGATGACCTGTTTCTAATAGGAGACGAGAATCTCATCACTCAAAGTAAGGGGAAGCTTTCTACAGAATTTGAGATGAAAGACCTGGGTATGATGCATTATTTCTTAGGTCTATAGGTATGGCATAGACCGAGTGAGATATTCCTTAACCAAGGAAAATATACTGTAGAGATTTTGAAGAGATTTAGAATGATGGATTGTAAATCCATGCCTACACTGATGGTGACAAATCTGAAGTTATTGAGTGATACATCTTCAAAGACAGTGGATGCTACCATGTGTAGACAAATGATTGGTTCGTTGATGTACTTAACGAACACAAGGCCAGATATATGTTTTGCGGTGAACACATTGAGTCACTATATGGTTGAGCCAAGAGGGTTTCACTTGATTGCATCAAAACATGTGATGAGGTACATGAAAGGTACAATTGACTATGGCCTCAGATATGTTTTGGATCTTGAAATAATCCTGCATGGATTTACTGATTTAGATCAGGTTGGTAGTGTTACAGACCGGAGGAGTAAATCTAGATGTTTCTTTAGTTTGGGATCATCTATAATCTCATGGTTTAGCAGGAAACAAACTAGTGTGGTGCTCAGTATGCCCGAGGTAGACTATATAGCAACATGTTCAGCTAGCAGCGAAGTAGAGTGGCTTCAAAAGTTGATTGCATGATTGTTTATCTCGAGTTAGAGGCGATTTGTATCTGGTGTGACAACCAAAGTTGTGTGAAGTTGTCAGAGAACCCAGTGTTTCATGACAAGTCCAAGAATATCGAGATCAGGTACCAATATATCATAGATATGGTGCATAATGGAGCAGTGAAGCTCCAGTATGTCTCTACAAATGAGAAGATAGCAGGCGTGTTGACCAAGCCTCTATCAAGAGTGAAATTTGTGTACTTCAGGGACAAGCTTGGTGTGGTCGAGAAGGACTTCCCTAGTAAGAGGGAGTGATGAATTACACATGTGATTCCAGGGGAGCAACATCAACATGTGGCAGTAGCAGCGGGTAGTCATTTACAGGCACGTTACTGACTATGGCACCAGTCAGCATGACCTCGCACAAGGTTAGCAGATGTCGAGCCTTCAAAGCTGGTGAATTTCCCATCTTTTCAAGTTGGAGGGCCAACCTGTGTGGTTGGAGGTGTTTCCTAGCCTTGGGCTAGATGGGTAGTGTGTGTGCACTACATCACCTAATTCTTGTGATTAGATTCCTAGTCATTGTGGATTGTTTGCCTGGTGTTCCAACTAGAGGTTACTAGTTCTGTATGAACTAGATGTCAGATTCTTTGTGAGTTGACGAGTTACTAGTTATGTATGAACTAGATGTCATATTATGTGTGATTTGATGAGTTAGTATTTTTGTATGAACTAGATGCCATATTTTGTGTGAGTTGGTGAGTTAAAGCCCCGTGATGACATAAACCCCGAAAGGATGATGAGACCCTGGATGCATGACATGGTTATAAAACTTCTTCAATATAGATTTGTGGAAATTCAACAAGTCAATGGTCAAGTGTACAGAAGTGTAGAAGCAGTCGTGACGATCGTGCCAGGAGAATACCTTCCTTGCTAAGAGGGAATGTTAAAGTTTGAGTAGCTTTGGAAGATATTCTTATTATATTTAATTGTATTAGACCAAGTCAAAACCTTGAAAGAATAATATTATGTTGTATTTGTAAATTCGTCCCTATTGTGCCTTTGTAAAAGTAAAATGCAAATTAGAAAGTGACATTTGTACAAGTCGTCCCTGACCTAATTTCAGGGTGGATCAACTTGTATTTATGAGAGGCTAGGTGCCTGGTCTATCTATATTAAGGAATTTTTGCTGGGTTTTCTCCCCCATGAGAGTTTCCCAGTATAATCTGTGTGTCTCTATTGTTTCTGTGATTGCCTTTGTTTCAGTGATCTTATTTATGCAGCTAATGTGAAAAATAATTATAATAATAAAGAAGAACCGTAACTGCTAAGTTGTATAAGTAAAACTTCAACACTGACTTCCAAGTGGATCTATAAGATCAAGCATGCAGTAGATGGAAACATCGAGAAGTGAAAAGAGAGGTTTGTGGAAAGAGGTTTCAAATTATGCTCTAGCCAACAGTAGTGACAATAGAGATTTTGAACTGTGGCATAGGAGGATGGCTCACCTTGGTCATGGGGCCCTCAAGATTTTGGGCAAGATTGTGACCGAAATGCCTCCAATCAGTACAGACCATCATGATGTTTTCAAGGTATGTGCACTGGGAAAGTATGAGAGAGCACCATTTCCTAAGAGTGATCATCGGTCGAAAGGGATTTTGGCTCTAATCCACTCTGATATATGTGGCCCCATGTCATCTCTTTCCATAGGGGGCAAGTTCAGATACTACATTAGCTTCATAGATGACTTCTCAAGAAGAACTTGGATCTATTTCCTAAAGGGAAAAAACTTAGAAGAGGTGCTTAGGAAGTTTCAAGAATTCAAGGGTCTTGTGGAGAATCAAACCAGAAGAAGAATAAAAGTCCTCGGATCAGATAATGGAGGAGAGTACACATCTCGTGCCTTCAAGGCTTTTTGTGCAAAAGAAAGAATTAAGAGGGAGTTAACAGTTCCATACACTCCTCAGCAAAATGGAGTATCAGAAAGGAAAAACAAAACAATTGTAGGAGCAGAAAAAGCAATGTTGCATGATCAAGATCTACCAAAACTCCTCTAGCTAAAGCTTATAATACTGCAGTATATCTTCAAAATAGGAGTCCCCATAGAGTGCTTGGAAACTTAACTCCAAAAGAAGCATTTACAGGAAAGAAACATGACATTAGTCATCTTTGCATTTTTGGATGCATTTCCTACTGCCACATTCCTATAGAGAAACGGACCAAGTTAGATCCCACAACCGAGAAGGGAATTCTTGTGGGATACAGTGAAACGTCCAAATATTACATGATATACATTTCGTCCTCAAGGAAGACTATGGAATGTAGAGATGCAAAGTTTGAGGAAGAAAGGGATTTTTGGAAATCCTATCAGAATGAAGATGTTCTATAAATAGAGGTTATGCAACAAGAGGAAGATTCATCTCCCGAACCTACAGATTCTTCTAATGATGGTTAGAGTGAAAAACAAGTAGAAAGTCAGTGAGGACCCTTCAAAAGGAGAAAACCAAAATGGGTTGAACGTTTTTTGAACGAAGCTAATGAATAGGTAAAAGCTCCAAGAACTTCAGTAAGATCTAGTATACCTCCTTAGAGGTACTTAGGATATGTTGCTCTCATGAGTAGTATTATTGAGTCAAAACCTACCAAATTTGAGGAAGTTTCCAAGAAGCCATGGTGGAAGAATATGCCTCAATAACGAAGAATGGAGTTTGGGAGATTGTGCCAAGACCAAAAGAAAAATATGTGGTTAGTTCCAAGTGTATCTTCAAGATCAAACATACAACAGATTGCAACATTGAAAAGTACAAGGCGAGGTTTGTGTTAGAATCTAATGGATGTTCTTGTTTAACCATAGGAAATATCACTATTATCACCCAAACATAGACCAAAGCCACCCCCAAGCACCTTAACCTTGATAGGGAATCATTCCGAAAGCAAACCCTAGGCTAGATAGCCAAACAAAGGGTGGCGCATCTTTCTCCAGGAATAGCGCACCAAGCAAGAGCAACAAGAGCTTATCAAAGAGTCCAAACCATAACCAAGAGATAGTCCAACCCAAAACCAAAATCTACTATATGAAGCAGCTGCAACGACATCTCTCCTCCAGACTTGCACACAAACTGGCCAACTGCAGTGCGCACAAGTGTTGTTTTTGCAGTTCTGAGAATACTGGCCAAAATGAAGACTGACCTCCTGTATTTATACTAATTCTAGTAGATTGCCTGGGCCGACTTCTCATTCTGGGTACTAATTCTTTAGTATATAATATTTCCTTTAGATGACTTATTCTCTTGGAGGCTAATAACCTAATACAAGTCATTCTCTTGAGCCGACTTGTCTTCTAGGGCTATTAATCAATTAATTAGGGTTTCTTCTTGCTTCTCGAAATATTCTATTCTCGTCAGATTTACACGTGGAGGTAAATACCTCCCGCATCTACCATAATATCAACACTCCCTCCTAGCTAGGGAGGTATTGAAGGTAAAGGTCTTGAGCACAAACATACCATTTACCTAGTAGCATAAACATAGTCGTATAGACTAACTCGTGATTAGATCATGAGCACCATCATCACTATCAGTTTCATCAACTGCATCATCTCTCGAAACCATACTCCATAAAAGTAATCAAAAATGATGTTGGATAAGTCACTCACTCCACAGAGTGACATAAGAGCCATTCTTCTAATCCATACATATGTCCTAGAATAAAAAATGTCCTGGACCATTTTTCATCTGGGGAATCTCTGTCCATTGATCATCCATCTAGTTGATAATCATTTTCAACACTACCGATAGTTTTCAGGGCAATCAGAACAATGTCATTCGATAGAACACAACTGTGTCTATCCATAGTAGTACACAACTACAAGCCAGTCGTACGCTGCCACACCAAGTAGCACACATATACTTGATCAGTGACATATAGTCACAAATAGTGGAACACATCCACTATAGTAGTATACATCTACTGTTCGGAACCATACAGTCTCCATAACAATCATATCATCAAACTGCACAAAAAACATTGTTATGATATAAAATGACTCATCTGGGCCATTCTTCCACTCAGATCTATGAGATCTGGAAGAGCATCTGCCCTTAGAAGGTAAAACATCAATGATGAGCTATCTGGACTATTCTTCTCATGCAAGGAAGAATATCTGTCTCAATTTCTGAGCCTAGACCATTCACCTATCTGGGCCATTCCTCCGGCACTAAACAAAGTGAAACCTGGAGAGAATGAATCTTCCCTAGGGAATGTCTATCCCCGATTGTTGAACCTGGACCATTCACCTATCTGGGTCATTCCTCTGGCATTAAACAAAGTGAAACTTGGAGAGAATGAATCTTCCCTAGGGAATGACTGTCTGAACCATTTCCTAAGGAAATGACTATCATGCACCAACCTCAAAAAAAGGACCATTCTTCGAAACTACTCACAATTGTGAGCTTCGAAAGAATGACTGTCCGGTGAGGCAGACCAGTCTTCTTGACCACTACTGAGTGTGACCGTCAAGAAGAGAAACTGTCCTAGACCATTCCCTATGTTAACCACAAGGGGAATCGTTGTCTATGGTACATCAACAATCCATCGAACCCTTTTCATTACGAAAATGGTCGTTCGATCTGGACTATTTTCCGAACTGGAAAATGCATGTCTGTCAGAAATCTCAAACCACTTTTCAAACTGGAAAGGAACTGCTCATCCTGGACCATTTTTCGAATTGAAATATGACTATCCATAAATCAATGCTCCCTCCCAACCTGGGAGTCATCTCTTCCTTTTTCAATAAGGAAGTCATCTCCATGAGCTCTATCTTGAGTACACAAACTCTTTCATTTTGGACATAGGTTTTACCAAAATATCTATTTATCTTCTCATCTGTGGAGATATATATTGGTGAACCACTTTCTCTTTTTTGGACTTCATCACGGAGAATGTAATGCTTGATCTCAGTGTACTTTGGTATTTCTGGAACACTGGTATTCTCTTGAAGGCTTCATATAGCTCTGATCAATATAGTATATCATAGTTGGATTCATCTTTTGTTTCCTGCTAGCTCATAACATCGTGGAAAGGGTCAAACTGGAACATATCCAAGTGGTTCTTCTTTTTCCATCATGAGAGTTTCTCATGGATTAGCAATCCATCATCCCGAGCTTCTGAGTAACCATTCTAATACAATATCTCTATTATAGAAAGTTTTTCACCACGCTTCTGCTATGCATTGGAGGTTCTCCACCAAGTTGTCCCCTTCCATTTGCATATAAAGGTTTCTTCCTGGTATACCTCAAAACCTTGAGGTTGTTCTACATATGTTCTTTGTTTAATTATTCTGGAGAACAGTCTTTGCATTCATCTGATCTAAACTCCAACCCATGGATATTGCGAATGATATAATGGCTCATGTAGAGGTATGTCTGGTTTAATGGAACAAACAATCATCATAGTCTTCTCCCTCCATCTGGGAGAAACTCTAGTTCTGGATCCCATAATTCTTTCATTCACAAGTCTTCCACACATTGTTCTTCATCACAACTTTCAGTTCTTCTACTTGATTTCTTTCAGTGAGTTCATATCAGGCTGGTAGTCTTGTGATTCTCGATACAATGACTAATTGTTCTGGCTTTTCCTTCTCTCTTGGAATCTTCATGTTCTTCCTCATGTTTTTCTTTAGCTCTTAGGTTCATGGAGTTTTCCAAAGATTCCATTTCCTGAAGATTCCAACTTCTTTCTTTTATAATAGGATCATGGATGTGGATGGACAACCAATGATACTTTAAGGATTCTTTTCAAAGAAGACTTCTTCTAAAGTCAAATTGAACACGTGTTGCTTTTCATGGTTGCTACCATGGATATATACTCCATCATCTTCAATGGATCATAGGATTAGCTCCCTCCTAATCCTTACTTCATGTATGAATGTATGCTCTTCTTTTGGAAATACATAATCGGCTCCCTCCATCTAACAGAGTCCATGCTTATGTCTKCATCCTTTATTKCCTTCTGTAAAGTGTCACAAGTCTTTCTCCAATTTCCYCTTGATTGTTGACTTCTTTATGTCTTTACTTCTTCTAGGTTTCTTCAAGATTGATTCTGATTTCGGCTTATCTTGCAGTTGTTACTTATGTAATAACTTCCACATGAATTGTTACCTGGGGTTGGTGATGTACTTCATCCTTTCATGTGTATTGTTTGACTTGTAGTCATAGTGATATCAATCCTTATCTTGTTGTTCTTCCATAGGTGTAGCTTTTCTTTGAGCATCTTATAGATATGCAAAATATGTATAGAAACTATGTAAACATGGTATGTATAAGAACCATGAAAAGTATTGTTACCTTGTCTTAGAAGAAGAAGTGTGTTTCATCCTGCTTAGTCTTCCTTGAGGGTTTCCTTTTCTTCGGCAAATGATGCTTCGTGTATCTCCTTTCCTTTTCTTTATCTTGGGACAATGATTCTTGTAATGACCATACTTTCGACAGTTGAAGCATTGTATTTCTGACATATCTTTCTCTTGATTTGACGTCTTCTTTGAACCAAACTTCCTTTTATTCCTGGAATACTTGAATCTTGTTGTGAAGGCTTGATCATCGTATTTCTTTTGGGGTTTCTCTTTTGCACTGATCCTTGATTCTTCTTGTGCACAAGTCCAAAGTTCTTCAAATGTGGGATACTCCTTGTTGGTACAATTATTTGTATAATATATTACCAAACCTAAATTATCAACCAAGATTCATAATCAGTAGAGTTGACGCACTATATATGCCGATGACAGATAGGTTCCTATGTCTGATGAGTATATAAATAAGAAACAATCAACACCAATACTCTGTTTTACAAATTTTTAATTTATCTTCCTCACACAGCTTAAAAATCAGAAAACAAAACTCATAAACTAAATCCAACAAGCAAGTGATATAAAGGTTCTTGCTCAAGTAATGAATCTGTCCATTTACAGACTCATGAAATAAAAAGATGGACTTTGAATCTGACCCTTTTAGCAACTAAACCAATCAAAAATTAACACTTTGTTTCAAACTTAGAAGAGAAAACTGATAATAAAATTTTTCAAGCAAAAGGTTCTTTATTTGGTGACAAGTCTGTTCATTAGAGGCTTATGAATTAGAGATGTGAACTAAAGATCTCGTTTCTTGTAGCAATCAAAAGCAGTAATCAACTTTCTGTACACAACATTTAAAAGGAAATCATTCATAACTTAATCAATTCTGGAAAAACCTCTTTGTTCCTCTACAGGAAACATTAGGTGTATTAAGATTCTCCATTTAATAGTCCATGTAGGGCGAATGATGGGATCTTAATTGTTCCTGTATTAACACACTTTAAATTTCAAAGGAATTTATGAAAGTCTCTATAAAGAACACAATTTCAGGAATGCAAACTTTTATAAATCTCTACAACTATCTCAACACAAATTATTGTTTATGAAACTAAGTAAAATTACTCAAGATCTAGTGCACCATACTTATAAAAATTACACTAATACAATCCCATTCACAATTTACTCAAAAGATATAACAATTATATAGATCCAACACAATAGGTACATTTTATGAATTCAAATTATAAGTCAAACAAGAAATCAAAATAACAGGTGCAAGATACACACAATTGAGTGCTGAAATAAAACAAACATGTACATGAATATAAAGTTGAACTATATTTTACATTAATCTTACCATATCAAAATGGTGGGCCCTTCCCGATTCGAACATGGAATCTCTAAAAAGATAACAGGCTAAGACACTCTAATTATACCCAGAAATTGCACAACAGATCGTTCATATTCCTTCAAATGGTAAATTGAATCAACAACTCATCATCTCGTACATTATGGCAATATGTATCATTATGTTCATTACATCCATACGTATCTTTGTTCTTGCTACTGCTTCATTACATCAATACACATGTACTCTATCACCTATACAACATTCCTTTATAAAGAAGGTAAGTTGTTACGATCAATATCTAAGGATAAGCATCAATCTGTTTTTGAAATATTATAATTGGAAATTCATGTTGAATCTTTAGGAATGGACTTCATCCTCATGACATGAAGTGCATGAGTGATGAAGTCGATCGTGATCTTGAAAACTGATTTAGAAGCTTCGATTCAACTTATTTCCTGGAATCTTCAACAACGAACTCGTCCAACAAACGATTTCTGGAAACAACAATTGGTACTGGAATACACGCAGTCATCTGGTACCGGAATACACACAGTCGTTTGGTACCAGAATAGGTGCAGTTGTTTGGTACCGGAATAGCTCAGTTATACTGGTACCAGAATAGGCATAGTTGTTTGGCACTGGAATAGCTCAGGGCAGTACCAAATCAATTATGTTGGTACCAGATCACAGTTATGCGGGTAAGTTGGTACCAGATCAATGTTGAGGTACCGAAATAGACTGCTTAGTAGTAAAACAATTGAGATTATACAAAATCAAGCATTTTAATCTAATTAACTCAAGAAAATTAAACAAAATATGACTCAATCATATGTTACCTCTCTATGCACATGAACAAGGTAATTAATTGTATCTATGGAGGTAACGATCAATTTTATACTCATAACATAGGTAAAATAGGCTCAAATATGGGGTAAGAGAGGGTATTAGAAGTGTCAAATTGGAGACTCAACATTCCCCCATGCTTAAGTCATTGCATGTCCTCATACAACAATGATCTTCAAAATTTCAAAATTTGATGATACTCTTTACTCAATCAAGCATTCCCTGAAGTTTCACCTTTCTTTAGCTCCTTAAGTTCCTTTCATACATATAAACTTCCTGGCCTATGCTTCACATTCTTACTCATGGAAAAGTAGTTATGACGGAAAAGTGGAGTCATGAGTAATAGATTAGATATGTTAGTAATTTGACATTAAGTCTTATCCAATCTATTTTCGATCAAAGTTAGGAGAAAGGGGTTGGATGTGACTCTAATACGATTATAGGATAGTGACCAAGAGTTTTTATAATGACTTTGACTAATAGGCCCCCCTGGCTAGATTACGTTTAAAACAAAAGTGATATACGCATAGTTTAGATATCATTTGAAGAGAGGAACACATAAAGGATTACATCCCAAGATGATTAACTCATTTTTATCCAAGTTTTTACAGATGAAGCTCTTCTTGCTTAGGTAAGGTAAATTACACATACTGAGGGTCCCACTTCTCATGCAAACCTATTTTTTAAAGATAAAACTCTAAAGTGGATACTTGAAGGTTCTTAAGAACATCATCTGAGAGATATAAAGGTCATCTCCTAGCCTTGATTTGATAATGATTGCTTCAAAATGAGACCCAAGGGTTTTTGTTCAGTTTTAAGTGTGCCATTTTATGTTTTTCAACTCCTTTTACCTAGCATAGCCCCCCTGCCAGCAGGTCTGTTCAATACCCCGACAGGTTTACCTTAGTACCATACAAGCATGGCCCCGCTACCAACAGGCTTGTTCAGTACCCCGACGAGTTTACTTGTACTTCCTCATAATTGATTTTTATTATATTACTCAAAAGAATTAGAATTGTGCATATTGTTCATTGATAGTTTTAGAGTATAAGGAAGGCAGGTGGTACGAGAGTGTTTTATATTTATTAGGCACATTATTAATTGTTTTCAATTATCCCAAGGGTGACATCATCCACATTAAACTTAAATCTCATCTATTCAATGTATAATGGAACATCTCAGATAATGACTAAGAGGTCCCTCTAGTTAATCCTATTAGGGTTCTCATGAAAGTTCATTGCGGTTTTGCAAGGGTGGTCCACCACAAGAGCTTTTCATCAATATATCTCAAGAGAAACTTGGATAAGAACTTGTTGAATCAACTAGATTAGTATTATACATAATGGTGTCACCACTTTTCAATGGATATTTCAATGAGCAAT
>JZKD02S2021075.1:747809-763016 GCA_000966675.3 Picea glauca
CGCCAAAAGTCATGTGGGCCCCGTTTGGGTAAGTTAGTACAACAACTTCCCGAGGTCGTAACTTTTGCATACGATCTCTGTTTTAGGCGTATGATAGCTCTTTGGAAAGGTATCGACGGGGAGATTCATTTTGGGGGCTCAATAATGCCTTCAGATATCATTTAAAATGTGGATCTCAAAAAACCTTCATTTGGACCCTCAAAATGGCCCCAGAAGTTAAAACCTGCTAAAAATAGTAAATTGCCAAAATTGCCAGAAAACTGTTTTGAGCCATTTGGAAAAGGTGGGTGGCCACCGATATCCACCTGGATCAATACTCCCTCCTTAGGAAGCAATGGTCTCCATTGTGTTGAGGTCTCGGGGGAGAGGGAAAGACGTTTTTTGAATCTGCATCTTGGTGAGCTGCTTGTCTTGATGGAGACGTCGCGTTGCTCAGTTTGTGGAAATCTGTCACGAACCTGTTGAGGTTGAGGTTGTTCAACAAGTCGAGATACGTGAGAGGACGATGTGCAGAAGGAATCTTTACACTTTTTTGCAGCCTTGTCGACCTGTTTTTGTTGGATAGAAGGTGCTTGGTGCAAGGCTGTAGTGGTTGCGGTATCCTTTTGTTCTCCTTTTGAACAGATTGTGAAGAAGCTGAATTTTGCAATATGAGATACTACCTTGCGGCACTTTTTAGGTGGAACAGTAGTCGGAACTACCTCTGGTATTCTGTAGAGATGACCCCCCAAAGTAATAATGACACTACGGGGTCGAGACTCATAAACAACATGGCATTTCCACATATATGGTTGGCCCAAGAGAACATCACAGACATCCAGTGGGGCAACATCACATAATACCTCATCCCTGAAGGATTGGATGTCGTATGACAATCGACATTGTTGGCTGACACGGAGATCTCGTCCTTGCTGAAGCCACCCGATGTTGTATGGTTGTGGGTGTGGTGTTGTCAACAATCCTAGCTGTTTGACGACCTCTGCTGAGATGAGGTTTTTTTGGCTTCCACTATCAACAATAAAATGTAGCGGGGTCCCCTTCACCCATATCTGTGAATGAAAAACGCACTCCCCCTCTTCAGGATCTGTTGGTTCTTCTGGTTGAATTGTTGCGGTCGCGACAATAGCAATGGGGTCTGCATCAATGATCTATCATTTACCAGTATTTTCATAATCAGATTCTGAATCAAGGTTTTATTCCTTGTATTTGATCTCGGCCACCAATGACTGTTTTGAGAGACATTCATCGGTGTTGTGCCAACGGCTTTTGTTGAAATCACACCATTTTCCAATGTCATTCTTTGTCTTCCCATGACACTTCTTTTCCTGTGTCTTGGACTGGCTTTCGGGAGACTGTTTGTTAGGGTCGTTTTTGTTATACTTTGGTTGCTGCGTATTTACAAACCTGAATTCTCGTTTGTTCTGGTGCTTAAATTTTTGCTCAATTTTAACAGCATATCGATAAGCAGCACCGAGTGATGAGATGTCCAAAAAATCCATTTCAGTCTGGATGTATCTGTGTAGAGCCCCACGGTATTTCAGAACCAAATGTCGCTCGGAGTCTTTGATACCCAACTTGGTGTGCAAGGTATGGAAGGTATTGGTGAACTCCGAAACTGCTTGGCCCTTTTCTTGCCGCAGTGTGGTCCATCTCATGTACTGGTCCTCATAGTTGTCAACAGGGTAATATTGTTCCTTTACCGCATCCACAAAAAAATCTCAAATGGGATCGACCCCATATATTCCAGACTCCTCTGTGGAACTTTGCTCCCAGTAAGTTTCCCACCAATGTTTGACATGAGGGAGAGCTTCAAGGAGTGCGAAGGTGATCTTTTCTTTGTCGGAAAAAATGTGAACAGAAAAATAACCTTCTAGCAGAGTTAACCATTTTTCTAGGGCTTCTGCATCTATCTGTCCTTCAATTACAGGAATATCAAAATTAACTTGAACCTTGAAAGGCGAGGTGCCTCCAAAGTGTCCGCTTGATGAAGATGTGTCTGATGCTATCAGCAGGCGTTTAAGGATGTGGGAAAAATTCTCCATCATTTCGTCCCTCTGTCGCGTGAGAGCTTGCTCAAGCAACAGATTGATAGGATTGTCTGCTCCGTCATTTTTTTTTCTTCCGGCATTGAGGGTTTCTTGGGTGTGCGAGAGTGATTTCCTTCAAGAGAGACAAGCTCGAGACCCAACTTGCTATACTCGGACCTCGTCGGGGACATGCACTGAAAAAACGATCAAGAGCAGCCTGCTCTGATACCACAGATATGGATTTTATGAGAAGAACGAAATGAATACAGATTATTAACAGGTGATTGACACAAAATAACAGAGATACAGTAAAACTAGTTTTCTATTCAATAACGAAATAAGATGAAACTGTAAAATGTAGCGGAAACAAGCTTGTTGGAATGGTGGCAGCTTATCACTGAGAAGAGATGTGACGGCAGCGCGCATTCGTAAGAAGAAGATTACAATGAGGCTCTGAAGGTCTTTTTACAATAAACAGGAATGTTAAAAGTCCTAGACATCCAAAAACCTAACCCTAGGAGATGAAGCGCCAAAAGTCATGTGGACCCCGTTTGGGTAAATTAGTACAACAACTTCCCGGGGTCGTAACTTTTGCATACGATCTCCGTTTTAGGTGTATGATAGCTCGTTGGAAAGGTATCGTTGGGGAGATTCATTTTGGAGGTTCAATCATGCATTTGGCTATCATTGAGAACATCGATCTAGAAAAACCTTCATTTGGACCCTCAAAATGGCCTCGGAAGTTAAAACCTGCTAAAAATAGTAAATTGCCAAAATTGCCAGAAAACTATTTTGAGCCATTTGGAAAGAGTGGGTGGCCAACGATATCCACCTGGATCACCCGGTTACCGATCAGTTGCAGCTCTACCAGATCCACTCCCTCTCTATAGATAAATACATGGTTCCTCTTGAACAATACGCAATATCCTACATCCTGGAAGGATGAGACTGAGAGTAAGTTAACACTCAACCCTGGAACAAAGAGAACTCCATCAATCTCCAAGAGTCCCCCAAACTTTGTCTATCTTCTGATCACTGCTCTGAGATATTTCTCGAATGTGCTCCTGAGTGAAATCATCCCACAGTCTGCGCCAATCTGGTAGATGCTCACGACCCACCACGCACTTCACTAAGACTTCCCAATCTTTGGTGAATCCATTTAAGGCTATCCTCACCAACTCAGAATCCGAAATGACCTCTCCAACAACTTCCAACTCATCTTTAACTTGAGACACCTGGGTAAGATGAGAAGAGACACTCTCCTCCTTACCCATCTTGGTATCATGCAACTTAGCCTTCAAGGCCATCTTCCGGTCTCGGTCTTTGTCTCGAACAGGTTTTTAAGTGCATCCCACATTTCCTTGGCAGTCTTTTTCTCAGCCAAGTGTGGGATAAGTTGATCCTTCACAACATCTAGAATAATCCTCTGAGCTTTAGCTTCCTTGACCTCATGCAAGTCCAAAGCAACAGGATTTTCTGCAGGAGCTGCTACAATAGAGATGACATAGCTATAGATCTTGTTCTCTTTGAGAACGACTGACAAACGAACCTTCCACTGCAAGTAGTTGGAAATTCCATCCAACCGATCCTCATATCTAATGCTTGCAGCCATATTCCCTGTCACAACTCAAGGAAAACAATCACACCCTTTTGCCCAAATATCACACTGCCCACTGTCAAAGACAAAGCTCTGATACCATGTTGATTTTTTTAATGAAAAAATCAGAAATATTTCATTCACACATTTCGTCAAACACTTAGCAACCTAGAGATAACTGTCTTCTTAAATTTCAGAAATGCATACCCACATTCAGAAATTTCTATAAGCAGAAATACACATTGTTAAGCAAAATATGCAACGGAAATGCACAATGGACAGCAACCCATAATTCACAGAAATTTAGGCAACTGCCAGGGAAAACCCCAATGTGGGGAAACCCAACGAGAGAGAGAAATATTTATTATTCAGCTTCAAGAAAGTGTATTACAGAAGCAAACTAACAATTTCCAGCCAAGGAAAAATGTCTCACAGCACCAACAAACAGTCCAAAAAATTATGCCTTGAAAAACGTGCCCAAATCCGTAAAGTTGTACGACCTCCTCCAAATGTGCCTCAGAAAACGTGCCCAACAAGGTACTATATGACATGCACAGTACGGCCCAGCAACAGTAAGAAAAACCCAGAAAAATTCCTCAGTTTTCGTGCCAAACAATTGCCTCGAAAACCGTGCCCTTCTTGATGTTGTATGGATCCATATGGTACAACCCCACAACAGAAAAATGGTACACCACTGCAGACATAAAATTTTCTTGGGATTTGTGCACTCTTTCTCCTTGGGAAATGTTCCCTCTCAAGTTGCTCACTTTCCTCTCTCAAGCCTACTCTGAAAATCTCTCTAACTCAACTCCTCTCGTCTTCTCCAGTGTGTGTTCTTCTCACATCCCTAAGCATGTATATGTACTTTTCTCTTTTCCCAAGAAACCCTAACTTACATAACCAACTCAATCTAATGGCTATCGTAAGTCTAATCTGAGGGCTCATATTTAATGCTCCTCATTAATTACAAAATAAGTAATAAATGCTCATTAAATACTTTTTGGATCCCACAACTTAAAAACACTTTAAGTTATAAAATACATTCACTTTATAAAATCACTTTATTTAAAAAGTCACTTTACAAATAAAACATGTCTAGGAATTATTACTTTATGTCCTCCCCATGACAAAACACAAAAACATGAATGAGGACATCCCTTGTTATATTTCAACACTCCCTCTTAACGAGGAATGTACTCGTTGCCATCTCCATCATCTGGTCCCATCATACTATGCTCTGTAGAAGCTCCCTCTAAACATGGAGCCATCCGCAACACCTGCACAGAACTCGAACTAGAATATCTTCTCCTGGCAACCTCCCGGAACCCTGCACTCACTTCGTCTTGAGCATCGGTTCGATCAACCTGACTGAGCCTTCTACCAGTGCTCATAAGAGACTCGCTCTTTTCTCTTGGAATGCAAGACTAATACCTTGGCGCCACCGCAGTCTCAGAAGCCTCCTCACGCTCCTCATGTGATGCTGAATCACACATCATAGGTTGTCCTCTCAACATATACAACCTATCCACCCGGTTACCGATCAACTGCAGCTCTACCAGATCCACTCCCTCTGTGTAGATAAAGACATGGTTATTCTTGAACAATATGTAATATCCTACATCTTGCAAGGATGAGACTGAGAGTAAGTTAACACTGAACACTGGAACAAAGAGAACTCCATCAATCTCCAAGAGTCCCCCAAACTCGAGTTGGAATCTAACATTCCCAACTCCACGTACAATTCTCGCCATACCACCTTCATTTACCACCTGTCGGCTAGGACCAATCTCTATGAAGTCTGGGAATACTTGCCAGATTCCCGTCACGTGGTTAGAGGCTCCGTTATCCACAACCCATCTGACATCACCTCTGAATCCTCCGCTGCCAACACTGAAAACTAGGGTAACCAAAGAAAATTCCCTATCGAACTTTGAAGCAAAGTCCTCTATGGCTGCTATAGCAGTTGTCTCAGGCTCCTCTGACTCCTTCTTCTTCTTCTTCCTCTCAGGACATTGAGAAACAAGGTGCCCCAACTTGTTGCAACAAAAGAATATGAGGTTACTCAAGTCCCTTACAGAGCTTCCTTTCTTCTTGCTCTTTGAAACAAGAGCAACATTCTCATCAACTTTGTCTGTCTTCTGATCACTGCTCTGAGATCTTTCCCGAATCTCCTCCTGAGTGAAATCATCCCACAGTCTGCTCCAATCTGGTAGGTGCTCACGACCCACCACGCATTTCACGAAGACTTCCCAATCTTTGGTGAATCCATTTAGGGCTATCCTCACTAACGAAGAATCCGAAATGACCTCTCCAACATCTGCTAACTCATCTTTAACTTGAGCCACCTGGGTAAGATAAGAAGAGACACTCTCCTCCTTACCCATCTTGGTATCATGCAACTTATCCTTCAAGGCCATCTTCTGGTTCTCGTTCTTTGCCTCGAACAAGTTTTTAAGTGCATCCCACATTTCCTTGGCAGTCTTTTTCTCAGCCAAGTGTGGGATAAGGTGATCCTTCACCCCATCTAGAATAATCCTATGAGCTTTAACTTCCTTGACTTCATGCAAGTCCAAAGAAATAGGATCTGTTGCAGGAGCTGCTACAACAGCGTTGACATAGCTATAGATATTGTTCTCTTTGAGAATGGATGATAAACGAACCTTCCACTGCAAGTAGTTGGAAATGCCATCCAACCAATCCTCATATCTAATGCTTGCAGCCATAGTCCCTGTCACAACTCAAGGAAAACACTCACACCCTTTTGCCCAAATATCACATAGTCCGCTGTCAGAGACAAAGCTCTGATACCATGTTGATTTTTTTAATGACAAAATTAGAAATATTTCATTCACACATTCTGTCAAACACTTAGCAACCTAGAGATAACTATCTTCTTAAATTTCAAAAATTCATACCCACATTCAGAAATTTCTATAAGCATAAATACACATTGTTAAGGAAAATATGCAGCGGAAATGCACAATGGACAACAACCCATAACTCACAGAAATTTAGGCAACTGCCAGGGAAAACCCCAATGTGGGGAAACCCAACGAGAGAGAGAAAGATCTATTATTCATCTTCAAGAAAGTGTATTACAGCAGCAAACTAACAATTTCCAGCCAAGGAAAAATACCTCACAACACCAACAAACAGTCCCAAAATTTTTTCCTTGAAAAACGTGCACAAGTCCGTACAGTTGTATGGCCTCCTCCAAATCTATGCCTTAGAAAACGTCCCCAGCAAGGTACTGTACGACATGCACAGTACGGCCTAGCAGTAGCAAGAAAAACTCAGAAAAATGCCTCGGTTTTTGTTCCAAATAGTTCCCTCGAAAACCATGCCCTTCTTGATGTTGTATGTATCCATACGGTACGGCCCAACAACAGGAAAATGGTACAGCACTGCAGAAAGAAAATCTCCTTGGGATTTGTGCACTCTTTCTCCTTGGGAAATGTGCCCTCTCAAGTTGCTCACTTTCCTCTCTCAAGCCTACTCTGAAAATCTCTCTAACTCAACTCCTATCGTCTTCTCCGGTGTGTGTTCTTCTCACATCCCTAAGCATGTATATGCACTTTTCTCTTTTCCCAAGAAACCCTAACTTACATAACCAACTCAATCTAATGGCTATCGTAAGTCTAATCTGAGGGCTCATATTTAATGCTCCTCATTAATTACAAAATAAGTAATAAATGCTCATTAAATACTTTTTGGGTCCCACAACTTACAAACACTTTAAGTTATAAAGTACATTCACTTTATAAAAGTACTTTATTTAAAAAGTCACTTTACAAATAAAATATGTCTAGGAATTATGACTTTATATCCTCCCCATGACAAAACACAAAAACATGAATGAGGACATCCCTTTTTATATTTCAACACTCCCTCTTAACGAGGAATGTACTCGTTGCCATCTCCATCATCTGGTCCCATCATACTGTGCTTGTAGAAGCTCCCTCTAAACCCGGAGCCATCCGCAACACCTGGACATAACTCGAACTAGAAGATCTTCTCTTGGAAACCTCCCGAAACCCTGAGCTCACTTCATCTTGAGCATCGGTTCGATCAACCTGGCTAAGCTTTCTACCAATGCTCAGAAGAGACTCGCTCTCTTCTCTCGGAATGCAAGACTGATACCTTGACGCCATCACAATCTCGGAAGCCTCCTCACGCTCCTCATCCGACGTTGAATCACACATCATAGGTTGTCCTCTCAACATATACAAGCTATCCACTCAGTTACCGATCAACTGGAACTCTATCGGATCCACTCCCTCTCTGTAGATAAAGACATGGTTCCTCTTGAACAATACGCAATATCCTACATCTTGCAAGGATGAGACTAAGAGTAAGTTAACACTCAACCGTGGAACAAAGAGAACTCCATCAATCTCCAAGAGTCCCCCAAACTCGAGTTGGAATCTAACATTCCCAACTCCCGGTACAGCTCTCGCCATACCACCTTCATTTACCACCTGTCGACCAGGACCAATCTCTATGAAGTCTGGGAATACTCGCCAGATTCCCATCATGTGCTTAGAGGCTCCACTATCCACAACCCATTTGACATCACCTCCTAATCCTCCACTGCCAACACTGGAAACTAGGGTAACCAAAGAAAATTCCCTATCGAACTTTGAAGAAAAGTCCTCTATGGCTGCGATAGCAGCTGTCTCTGGCTCCTCTGACTCCTTCTTCTTCTTCTTCCTCTCAGGACATTGAGAGGCAAGGTGCCCCAACTTGTTACAACAAAAGCATCTTACTTTACTCAAGTCCCTTGTGGAACTTCCTTTTTTCTTGCTCTTTGCCACAAGAGCAACATTCTCATCAAATCTGTCTGTCTTCTGATCACTGCTCTGAGATCTTTCCCGAATCGCCTCCTGAGTGAAATCATCCCACAATTTTCTCCAATCTGGTAGATACTCACGACCCACCACGCATTTCACCAAGACTTCCCAATCTTTGGTGAAGCCATTTAAGGCTATCCTCACCAACTCAGAATCTGAAATGACCTCTCCAACAGCTGCCAACTCATCTTTAACTTGAGCCACCCGGGTAAGATAAGAAGAGACACTCTCCTCCTTACCCATCTTGGTATCATGCAGCATAGCCTTCAAGGCCATCTTCTGGTTCTCGTTCTTTGCCTCGAACAAGTTTTTAAGTGCATCCCACATTTTCTTGGCAGTCTTTTTCTCAGCCAAGTGTGGGATAAGGTGATCCTTCATCCCATCCAAAATAATCCTCTAAGCTTTAGCTTCCTTGAATTCATGCAAGTCCAAAGCAATAGGATCTGCCGCAGGAGCTGCTACAACAGAGCTGACATAGCTATAGATCTTGTTCTCTTTGAGAACGGCTAACAAACGAACCTTCCACTGCAAGTAGTTGGGAATGCCATCCAACTGATCCTCATATCTAATGCTTGCATCCATATTCCCTGTCACAACTCAAGGAAAACAATCACACCCTTTTGCCCAAAATATCACACTGCCCATTGTCAGAGACAAAGCTCTGATACCATGTTGATTTTTTTAATGACAAAATCAGAAATATTTCATTCGCACATTTCGTCAAACACTTAGCAACCTAGAGATAATTGTCTTCTTAAATTTCAGAAATGCATACCCACATTCAGAAATTTCTATAAGCATAAATACACATTGTTAAGGAAAATATGCAGCAGAAATGCACAATGGACAACAACCCATAACTCACGGAAATTTAAGCAACTGCCAGGGAAAACCCCAATGTGGGGAAACCCAAAGAGAGAGAGAAAGATCTATTATTCAGTTTCAAGAAAGTGTATCACAACAACAAACTAACAATTTCCAACTAAGGAAAAATACCTCACAGCACCAACAAACAGTCCCAAAAATTCTTCCTTGAAAAACATGCCCAAGTCCGTATAGTTGTACAACCTCCTCCAAATCCGTGCCTCAGAAAACATGCCCAACAAGGTACTGTACGACATGCACAGTACGGCCCAGCAGCAGCAAGAAAAACCCAGAAAAATGCCTCGGTTTCGATGCCAAACAGCTGCCTCGAAAACTGTGCCCTTCTTGATGTTGTACGGATCCGTACGATACGACCCAGCAACAGAAAAATGGTACAACACTGCAAAAAGAAAATCTCCTTGCGATTTGTGCCCTCTTTCTACTTGGGAAATGTGCCCTCTCAAGCTGCTCACTTTCCTCTCTCAAGCCTACTTCGAAAATCTCTCTAACTCAACTCCTCTCGTCTTCTCCAGTGTGTGTTCTTCTCACATCCCTAAGCATGTATATGTACTTTTCTCTTTTCCCAAGAAACCCTAAATTACATAACCAACTCAATTTAATGGCTATCATAAGACTAATCCGAGGGATCATATTTAATCCTCCTCATTAATTACAAAATAAGTAATAAATGCTCATTAAATACTTTTTGGGTCTCACAACTTAAAAACACTTTAAGTTATAAAGTACATTCACTTTATAAAAGCACTTTATTTAAAAAGTCACTTTACAAATAAAACATGTCTAAGAATTATGACTTTATGTCCTCCCCATGACAAAACACAAAAACATGAATGATGACATCCCTTGTTATATTTCAACACTCCCTCTTAACGAGGAATGTACTCGTTGCCATCTCCATCATCTAGTCCCATCATACTGTGCTCTGTAGAAGCTCCCTCTGAACCTAGAGCCATCCACAACACCCGCACAGAACTCGAACTAGAAGATCTTCTCCTGGCAACCTCATGGAACCCTGAGCTCACTTCATCTTCAGCATCGGTTCGATCAACCTGACTGAGCCTTCTACCAGTGCTTAGAAGAGACTCTCTCTCTTCTCTCGAAATGCAAGATTGATACCTTGGCGCCACCGCAGTCTCAGAAGCATCCTCGCGCTCCACATCCGACGTTGAATCACCTATCATAGGTTGTCCTCTCAACATATACAACCTATCTACCCGGTTATCGATCAGTTGCATCTCTACTGGATCCACTCCCTCTCTGTAGATAAATACATGGTTCCTCTTGAACAATACACAATATCCTACATCCTGCAAGGATGAGACTGAGAGTAAGTTAACACTCAACCCTGGAACAAAGAGAACTCCATCAATCTCCAAGAGTCCCCCAAACTCGAGTTGAATCTAACATTCTCAACTCCACGTACAACTCTCGCCATACCACCTTCATTTACCACCTGTCGGCCAGGACCAATCTCTATGAAGTCTGGGAATACTCGCCAGATTCCCGTCATGTTGTTAGAGGCTCCGCTATCCACAACCCATCTGACATCACCTCCGAATCCTCCACTGCCAACACTGGAAACTAGGGTAACCAAAGAAAATTTCCTATCGAGCTTTGAAGCAAAGTCCTTTATCGCTGCTATAGCAGTTGTCTCAAGCTCCTCTGACTCCTTCTTCGTCTTCTTCCTCTCAGTACATTGAGAGGCAAGGTGCCCCAACTTGTTACAACAAAAGCATCTGACTTTACTCAAGTCCCTTGCGGAACTTCCTTTCTTCTTCCTCTTTGCCACAAGAGCAACATTCTCATCAACTCTGTCTGTCTTCTGATCATTGCTCTGAGATATTTCTCGAATCTCCTCCTAAGTGAAATCATCCCACAATTTGCTCCAATCTGGTAGATGCTCACGACCCACCACGCACTTCACGAAAACTTCCCAATCTTTGGTGAATCTATTTAAGGCTATCCTCACCAACTCAGAATCTGAAATGTCCTCTCCAACAGCTCCCAACTCATCTTTAACTTGAGCCACCCAGGTAAGATAAAAAGAGGCACTCTCCTCTTTACCCATCTTGGTATCATGCAACTTAGCCTTCAAGGCCATCTTCTGATTCTCGTTCTTTACCTCGAACAAGTTTTTAAGTGCATCCCACATTTCCTTGGCAGTCTTTTTCTCAGCCAAGCGTGGGATAAGGTGATCCTTCACCCCATCCAGAATAATCCTCTGAGATTTAGCTTCCTTGACTTCATGAAAGTACAAAGCAACGAGATTTGTTGCAGGAGCTGCTACAACAGAGCTGACATAGCTATAGATCTTGTTCTCTTTGAGAACGACTGACAAACGAACCTTCCACTGCAAGTAGTTGGAAATGCCATCCAACCGATCCTCATATCTAATGCTTGCAGCCATATTCCCTGTCACAACTCAAGGAAAACAATCACACCCTTTTGCCCAAATATGACACTGCCCACTGTCAGAGACAAAGCTCTGATACCATGTTGATTTTTTTAATGAAAAAATCAGAAATATTTCATTCACACGTCTCGTTTCATTCACACGTTTCGTCAAACACTTAGAAACCTAGAGATAACTGTCTTCTTCAATTTCAGAAATGCATACCCACATTCAGAAATTTCTATAAGCATAAATACACATTGTTAAGTAAAATATGCAGCGGAAATGCACAATGGACAGCAACCCATAGCTCACAGGAATTTAGGCAACTGCCAGGGAAAACCCCAATGTGGGGAAACCCAACGAGAGAGAAAGATCTATTATTCAGCTTCAAGAAAGTGTATTACAGCAGCAAACTAACAATTTCCAGCCAAGGAAAAATACCTCATAGCACCAACCAACAGTCCTAAACATTCTTCCTTGAAAAGCGTGCCCACATCCGTAAAGTTGTACGGCCTCCTCCAAATCTGTGCCTCAAAAAACGTGCCCAACAATGCACAGTACGGCCCAGCAACAACAAGAAAATTCTAGAAAAATGCCTCGATTTCCGTGCCAAACAACTACCTCGAAAACCGTGCCCTTTTTGATGTTGTACGGATCTGTACGATATGACCCAGCAACAAAAAAATGGTGCAGCACTGCAGACATAAAATTTCCTTGAGATTTGTGCCATCTTTCTCCTTGGGAAATGTGCCCTCTCAAGCTGCTTACTTTCCTCTCTCTAGCCTACTTTGAAAATCTCTCTAACTCAACTCCTCTCGTCTTCTCCGGTGTGTGTTCTTCTCACATCCCTAAGCATGTATATGTACTTTTCTCTTTTCCCAAGAAACCCTAACTTACATAACCAACTCAATCTAATAGCTATCATAAGTCTAATTTGAGGGCTCATATTTAATGCTCCTCATTAATTACAAAATAAGTAATAAATGCTCATTAAATACTTTTTGGGTCCCACAACTTAAAAACCATTTAAGTTATAAAGTACATTCACTTTATAAAAGCACTTTATTTAAAAAGTCACTTTACAAATAAAACATGTCTAGGAATTATGATTTTATGTCCTCCCCATGACAAAACACAAAAACATGAATGAGGACATCCCTTGTTATATTTCAACACTCCCTCTTAATGAGGAATGTATTCATAGCCATCTCCATCATCTAGTCCCATCATATTGTGCTCTGTAGAATCTCCCTCTGAACCTGGAGCCATCTGCAACACCTGCAAAGAACTCGAACTAGAAGATCTTCTCCTGGCAACCTCCCGGAACCTTGAGCCCACTTCATCTTGAGCATCAGTTCGATCAACCTGGTTGAGCCGTCTACCAGTTCTCAGAAGAGACTCGCTCTCTTCTCTCGGAATGCAAGACTGATACCTTGGTGCCATCGCAGTCTGAGAAGCCTCCTTACGCTCCTCATCCGACGTTGAATCACACATCATAGGTTGTCCTCTCAACATATACAACCTATCCACCCGGTGATCCGGATTGTATGAGAAGAACGAAATGAATACAGATTATTAACAAGTGCTTGACACAAAATAACAGAGATACAGTAAAACTGGTTTTCTATTCAATAACAAAATAAGCTGAAACTGTAAAACGCAGCGGAAACAAGCTTGTTGGAATGGTGGCGGCTTATCTCTGAGAAGAGATGTGACTGCAGCACGCATTCGCAAGAAGAAGATTATAATGAGGCTCTGAAGGCCTTTTTACAATAAACAGGAATGCCAAAAGTCCTAGACATCCAAAAACCTAACCCTAGGAGATGAAGCGCCAAAAGTCATGTGGGCCCTGTTTGGGTAAGTTAGTACAACAACTTCCCGGGGTCATAACTTTTGCATACGATCTTCGTTTTAGGCGTATGATAGCTCGTTGGAAAGGTATCGTCGGGGAGATTCATTTTGGGGGTTCAAGCATGCTTTTGTTTATCATTAAGAACCTGGATCTCGAAAAACCTTCATTTGGACCCTCAAAATGGCCCCAAAAGTTAAAACCTGCTAAAAATAGTAAATTGCCAAAATTGTCAGAAAACTGTTTTGAGCCATTTGGAAAAGGTGGGTGGCCACCGATATCCACCTAGATCAATACTCCCTCCTTAGGAAGCAATGGTCTCCATTGTGTTGAGGTCCCGGGGGAGAGGGAAAGGCGTTTGTTGTATCTGCATCTTGGTGAGTTGCTTGTCTTGCTGGAGACGTCGCGCTGCTCAGTTTGTGGAAATCTGTCACAAACCTGTTGAGGTTGAGGCTGTTCAACAAGTCGAGATAAGTGAGAGGACGATGTGCAGAAGGAATCTTTACACTTTGTTGCAGCCTTGTCGACCTGCTTTTGTTGGATAGAAGGTGTTTGAGGCAAGGCTGTAGTGGTTGTGGTGTCCTTTTGTTCTCCTTTTTAAGAGATTGTGAAGACGCTGAATTTTGGAGTATGAGATACTACCTTGCGGCACTTTTTAGGTGGAACAGTAGTCGGAACTACCTCTGGTATTCTGTAGAGATGACCCCCCAAAGTAACAATGATACTATGGGGTCGAGATTCATAAAAAACATGGCGTTTCCACATATATGGTTGGCCCAAGAGAACATCACAGATATCCAGTGGGGCAACATCACATAATACCTCATCCCTGAAGGATTGGATGTCGTATGACAATTGACACTGTTGGCTGACATGGAGATCTTGTCCTTGTCGAAACCACCCGATGTTGCATGGTTGCGGGTGTGGTGTTGTCGACAATCCTAGCTGTTTGACGACCTCTACTGAGATGAGGTTTTTTTGGCTTCCACTATCAACAATAAAATGCAACGGGGTCCCCTTCACCCACATCTGTGAATGAAAAATGCGCTCCCCCTATTCAGGATCTGTTGATTCTTCTGGTTGAATTGTTGCGATCGTGACAATAGCAGTGGGGTCTGCATCAATGATCTGTCATTTACCAGTATTTTCATAATCGGATTCTGAATCAGGGTTTGGTTCCTTGTCTTTGATCTCGGCCACCAATGACTGTTTTGAGTGACATTCATCGGTGTTGTGCCAACGACTTTTGTGGAAATCACACCATTTTCCGATGTCATTCTTTGTCTTCCCATGACACTTCTTTTCCTGTGTCTTGGACTGGCTTTCGGGAGATTGTTTGTTAGGGCCATTTTTTTTATACTTTGGTTGTTGCGGATCTGCAGACCCGAATTCTTGTTTGTTCTGGTGCTTAAATTTTTGGTCAATTTTAACAGCATAGCGATAAGCAGCATCGAGTGATGAGATGTCCAAAAAATCCATTTCAGTCTGGATGTATTTGTGTAGAGCCCCACGGTATTTCAGAACCAAATGTCGCTCAGAGTCTTTGATACCCAGCTTGGTGTGCAAGGTATGGAAGGTATTGGTGAACTCCGAAACTGCTTGGC
>JZKD02S2021075.1:792985-804266 GCA_000966675.3 Picea glauca
TTTGTGTAACGCCCCCTCCACCTTCGAGAGCCTCATGAACCATCTCTTCCACCATTTTCTCTATCATTTTGTCTTAGTTTTCTTTGATGATATCCTCATTTATAGAAAAACCTGGTTTTATTATAGACAAGTGCAAAGGTTACAGACGAGTGAGAGAAAGGAACGAATGGCAAGGTATGGAAAGCAGTCGGACGAGATTCAAAATAGGGTTACGGGGGACACTTAGGAGGTGAGTGTCCCACGGTCAAATTTTATGTATCAGAATTTTTTACGGCAAAACGTGTAAAACGAAAGAGAGAGTGATGGGGCAGTTCAACATCCAGTTTGTATATTTGCGGAATTCTGGGAAAGTGGCTAAGTATGGAATAGGGAAATGGTCGGTCAAACCCATTTTCAGAATCGAGGATTGAATATTTCGTGAACAGACCAACCCAAAAACGTGCAAATGACATTCCATGATGTTTGAAATTAACACTCGGAAGGGATAATATAACCATCCAAAAAATTTGGTTTTATGTGTATTAATGAGATATTTTCTCAAATCCTGGTTTAGCATTTACGCTTGCTAATTGCATACTTAGAAATAAGATCTTATATACAATTGGTGATTGTTAATTGCAAAAGGGTGCGGGCACATGAAACAATGATTAGGAATTGGATATTTCTTGAACCCGCCAACCCAACGATCTGCAAAAGAAATTCGAAGAAATGGAGAAGTATGGAAAGTGGACAGAGGAGCTTCAAAATGGGGTGACGATAGTTCCACAGGAGACGTGAGGACCCGACAGTCAAATTTTATGTCTCAGAAGTTTTCAGTGCAAAATGTGTACCACGGAAGAGGGCATGATAGGTAGACTGTAATATGAAAGACAGTATGATCTGAGTCTGGTTGTAGATTTGTATGTCATGGAAGTCATGGTATTGTTCGTAGGTCATGGAACAATAGAAGTCCAATCTAGAGCTCGCCTATCGGGAATCCGCGGTCAGAGAAGTGGTTGGGTATGGAATGAGGAAGTAGTCGGTCGATGTTGTGATATAAGAGCATGAGTGAAAATGTGAACCCACAAGTCCACCTACTCGCACAGCTAGACATTTTCAAAAAAACGAATAAGTAACGAGAAAGATAAAGTTCAAGGAAAAGAGAAACAAATATTTGGCTAAGTATAGAAGACGGAAAAGAAGGGCTAATATATTCACATCTGTAATAGATATCCCATGTTCTGGCAAGATCTTTTTTGCATGTTTATGGAGAAGTTATATACTTATTGCATATACTTGGTAAAAGTGCGAAGGTGGCGGGCACAAAAAACAACGACTAGGAATATGAAATTGTCTACGATCCGTGAAAGAAATTGCAAGAAATGGTCGTGGAAAGCAGTCAGATGGGTTTCAAAATAGGCTGACAAGGGTTCTCGAGGAAACATGAGGCCCCGACGGTCAAATTGTATTGATCAGAACTTTTGAGTGCATACTGTGTAACACAGAAGAGGGGTTGGTGTAGGAATATGGAAGACGGGCTCCAAGATAGGCTGGTAAGGGTTCCCGAGGAGACATGATGGATTGACGGTCAAATTGTATTGATCAGAACTTTTGAGTGCATACTGTGTAACATAGAAGAGGGGCCAATGTAGGAGTCCTAAACTCGCAAGACCGCCAACCCGCGCAACTAGATATTTTTGGAAAAACGACTAAGTGACGAGAAAGATAAACTACAGGGAAAAGAGAAACGATATAGAAGACGAAAAAGAAGGACTAATATATTCACAGATGTAATAGATATTCCATTTCTTGGAAATATCTTTTGTTCATGTTTCTGGATAAGTTATATACTTATTGCATATACTTGGGAAGACGTGTGGAGGTGGCGGGCACATAAAACAACGACTAGGAATTGGAAATTGTTTGAACCCGCCAACCCGACGATCCGTGAAAGCGGGAGGTTGGGCATCAAAATAGGCTGAGAAGGGTCCTAGAGGAGACATGAGGGCCCGTCGGTCAAATTGTATTGATAAGAAAATTTAGTGCATACTGTGTAACACGGAAGAGGGTTGATGTAGGAGTCTGGAAGTCAATTTATATATCTTGGAAGAGGGTGGGGAACTATTTGCAGGTCAAGGAACACTGGAAGTGCAGTCCACATGTCTGGGAATCCGCAAGCGAAAAAAGTCGAGTAAGTATGGAATTGGAGGCATGGAAGAGATTCCAAGAAATGGTGAAATATGGAAAGCGGATGCAGTGGCTTCAAAACTGGGCGACAATAGGTCCCCGAGGGATGTGAGGACCCGAAGGTCAAATTGCAGGTCTCATAACTTTCATGTGCAAAATGTGTATCACGGAAGAGGGTATGATGTGGGAGTGCGGAAGCAAATTTGTATATGGCGGAGGTCTGGGTGCTGTTTGCAGGCGATGGAACAATGGAAGTTCAATATAGAGCCTGACTGTTCGGGAATTCGCGATCTAAAAAGTGCCTAGGCATCAAATGGCTACTGGTTGGTCGGAGTCACATTTTTGGAAAAAATGACTAAGTAAAAAGAAAGAGAGAGTAGAGGGGAAAAAGAAACAACAATTTTGTCAAGTATAGAAGAGGGAAAAGAAGGTCCAATATATTCAAATCTGCAATAGATATTCCATTTCCTAGCAAGTTCTTTTCTGTGTGTTGCTGGATAAGTTGTATGCATATTGCATAGACTTGGAAATAAATCTGAAGGTAGCGGGAACAAGAAAAAACATCTAGAAATTTGAAATTTCCTGAAACTGCGAACTTGACGATCTGCCAAAGAGATGTCAAGAAATTGTCAAGTGTGGAAAGTAGTCAGATGGGGTTCAAAATATGGTGACAGGTTCCCGAGGAGCCATAAGGCCTCGAGTGTCAAATTGTATATATCAGAACATTTTGGTGCAAAATGTGTAACACAAAAGAGGGGATGATGTGGGAGTCCAGAAGTAAATCTGCATATCGCAGAAGCCAAAGTGCTATTTGTAGGTCACAAAACAATGGAAAGTGCAATTTAGACAAAGAGGAAGCGCTTGGTCGAAATGCGTTAATCCGCCAACCTGCACAACAAGGCATTTTCGGAAAAAAAACGATTAAGTAACCAGAAAGAGAAACTATAGGGGATAAAAGAGTGGGAAAATAGAAAGGCGGAGGGCAATTTTCGTAAGCGCGAATTGGTTTCAAACAAGCTTCATTGTTGCAAAACCATCATTTTCTAGTAATTGTCGGCAAATGCTTTGTTGAAGATTAGATTTTATTGCAACTTGTGGGCGTAAGTGTGTTCTTGATACATTCTTCCATGACTGTAACATATTAACTTAAGTATTAAACTTCTTGCATTATGGGCTGTTAGCATTAAAGCTTAATAATTGCATGTCTAGAAACAAGAATGACAATCTTGATGCAACATTGTGATTTGGTATTTCTATGTTCCATTTTCATTACGAATAAAATTGAACGTTGGTTTGAAACTGTGTAATTCATTTTTTATTTGCATAAAAGTTGATGGATCGACATAGTACATTGTCATATAATTGTTAGATGCTACATTTTAGAACAAATTACCCAAGAAAATACAATCTTGAAGAACTATGAGACTACCTAACCATGCCAATGAGAAGAGGTGTTAAATCCAGAAAAGAAGCAGCAACCAAGACTCCTAGGAAATTTTTTTTAATAGCAAATCCATTATAAAAATAAAAAAAAACATTGAGCACTGTATATCTATACTTAGAAATTGGACCCGGTTATTTGGGCCAAAACATTGAGCGTATCTGCCACAAACACAAGCACGAGATTTGCAACATGCAAGAGCCATCAAGATTCTCTTCAACATGCATACAAAATTGATTATCATGCTTTTTTTTTTTAGGAAATATTTGCAGTTTTTTCATCGATGGATCATCCTGTGGTAAAATTGATAGTTCTCATAAGCTTCCTGTGAGGAAGAAGATGAAAAACGTTGCAAGGAAAATGGAATAGCTCTTAATTCAAAGTTAGGACACACCAAGAAACTGCCTCTCCACAGTCGAAAACTTTAGGGACACAGGTTGCACGTGCAATTCCAGATGTCCAAATTAGTCCATTTTGGGTGGAAGGAGATGACTAGTAGGAATATACCTTGCACCGGTGGGAGTTCTGGTCCTCATTCCCTAAGATGTTAATTGTATATCCAGAGAACAAGACAAAAGTCTCGCAATTGAATAGTTTTTTGGCTTGAAATATATCTTTGGGAGCATCAACATATCATTTCCTTGCAGTGAAAGTCTTCTGCCAAGAACAGACTAATTTGGACCTCTGGAATTCCTACTTTCGAGCTGCAAAGCAACTATTGCATTCAACGTCAGTTTATTTTCTAAAACTCCTTCTTTTGGTGTTGTCAGGACTGCCATCGCTGAGCTGGGAAGTTCCGCCCATTATGGTTGATTTCAATTTGGGCGTAGGAGTGGGAACAGTCTCTGCATTGCCATCATCCATTGCCATATCATCGTCCATCAGATCATCTTCTTCTAGCATGGAATCCATGGCATCAACCTCTGTGCCAACCATCAATGCAACTGGGCAGGTTCTCTGAGCAGGCAGGGTTGCCTTAGAATTCTTTGGCTTAAAATATATCTCTTGGTGTATGAAGGGACCATCTCCTTTTTTGCTCCTAGACAGAGGGAGATGAGTAGTAAGAATATGCCATGGAATACTGGAACCTCTGGCCATCGTACCCGAAGGTGTTTACTGTATCTGGATAGAACTGCTGCCACAAGTTAACGAGAATTCCGTTTGCTCCAGACAATATTTGAAATGAAAATTGGGGAGGGATAATATAACCCTCTACAAATCCTGGTTTAATGTGTATCAATGAAATATCTCCTCGACCCTTTCGTTGATCAATGACAATCTCCAGGGTTTGTCCGTAATGATCTGTCACCATTAAAGCTCACTAATTGCACATTTAGAAAAAAGTGTGAAGGTGGCAGTGACAATGAAGAGTGATTAAAAATTAGATATTTCTTAAAGGTGCCAACCGGCCGACGCACGAAAGAGATTGCATCATGTTTGAAATGAATACTTGGAAAGGATAACACTCTTCTCCTCAAATCTTGGTTTAATTTGTAGTAATGACAAATATTCTCTGGCCTTCCGGACATTAATGACAATCTTAACGGTTCCTGTACGATGAACTACTAGCATTAAATCTTAATACTTGCATATCTAGAAAGAAGTACGAAGGTAGCGGGGATGGTGAAGAGCGACCAAACATTGTACATTTCGTCCACCCACCAACCCGCGAAACAGATTCCAAGAAATGCCAAAGTATGGAAAGCAGTCGGGCGGGTTACAAAAAAAGGGTCACAAGATATACCCAGGAGACGTGAGGGGTCGATGGTCAAATTGTATCTCAGTGACAGATTTTGGCCGTCAATTTGTATATCGCGGAATTTCGGGTGTTGTTTGTGCGTAGGGGAACAATGGAAGCGCAATGTCGAGAGGGAAATTTGTATATTGCGGAACTTCGGGTTTTGTATATAAAATCATGAGACATTCAGAAAAAGGACCAAGTAAACAAAAAGTGAAAGAAAACGAGATGAAGGGGAATTTGTTTGCTAATTTGTAAATCATGGAAGTACGGGTGCTATTTGCAGGTGGCAGAACAATGGAAACACAATGTTGAACCCACCTATGCAGAAACCCGCGATTCAAAAAGTTTGTTCAATATGAAACGGGGAAGCGGTCGGTTAGGATGGTGATATAAAAGTAACAATGGAAATTTGAAGACGTGAATCCGCCAAATCCCGCACCTATAAATTTTCTGAAAAATGAGTAAGTAAAGAAAGGGAAAACATAGGGCAAAAAAGAAAGAGGATGGCAATTTTCAGAAGCGAGAATTGCTGTAAGAAAGCCTCATTGATGCTCTTAGCAGTAACTATGAAGTGCATTAAACATGTTAATAGGTTCTTCAATCAAGGAATATATATAACGAACGATGTTTATAGTTTCCAAGATTTGTTTGTATAAGAGAAGCGTCAAAAAGTTATAATAAAATCAATTTTTGGATGTTTAAGTAAATTTTTTGTATTGTTAGCTTCACCGCAAGTATAACAACGACGAATTTGAATTTTAATGTCCTCTCATTCATATGATTGTTCCATTAGACTTCGCATAGTATATATTCTTTTATTTCAATTTATTTGCTAATTTGTAGATCGCAGAAGTACGGGTGTTGTTTGCAGGTGACGAAACAATGGAAACGCAATGTTGAACCCGCCTATTTGGTAACCCACGATCCAAAAAGTTTGTACAAGATGAAACGGGGAAGCAGTCAGTCAGGCTGGCGATATAAAAGTAATTGAAATCTGAAGAAATGAATTCGCCAAATTCCCCACTTAGAAATTTTCTGAAAAACAAGTAATACATATTAAATATGTACTTTTATAAAGTATGGACATGAGATTTTATAGAGCATGTACGGATCCCTCATTCCATACTTAGCCACTTTTTGGATCACGGGTTCTCGGGTTGACGGGCTCAAAATTGGGCCTCTATTGTTTTGTGTCCTACAAATAGCACCCAAAGTTCCACGATATACAAATTGACAGGCGGACTTGCGGGCTGGCTGGCTCAACATTGCACTTCTATTATTTCATGTCCTCCAAACAACACTCGGAGTTCCGCGATATACAAATTGACAGACGGACTCCAGGGCTGGCAGGCTCAAGATTGCGATTGTTTACTGATGGTCATCCCTATAAACTATCTAACATTATATAAAAACATTATTTTCAAATAATAAATTATTAATATTAAATATTGATATTGTACAATTTAATTACATAAAATTATTAAAGGATGTTAAATCTCTTATTTAAAAAAAAATGAAGTAAAACTTTTTTAAATTCTATCACTGCAAGTATAACAATGACCAATTTGAATTATAAGGGCCTCTTGTTGATATGATAACTCCATTGGACTTCGCACAATATATATTCGTTTATTTCAAATTATTCCAGGAGATTAATTTTACCAAGTTCATCGATCAAGGAAAAGTGCTAAAACAAGCCACACACTACATTTGTGTCACAACGCTATACAAATTAACATGATGACTTGTGGGATAGCTGGCTAAAAAATTGCAACTCTATTGTTCTATGTCCTCCAAACAACACTCAGAGTTCCGTGATACATAAATTGACAAACGAAGCATACAACCAAGAACCAAGTAAACTCCAAACATGCCGCAAGAAAGATCCCACAAGGTTCCATAGAGCAACACGCATCAACCTTTTCATCAAACAATTTGATATATAAAGAAAACACGTCACGGCATTGGTTTTCTCTTACATCTAGTATATGTTCCCATGAGAAAATAATTGGGTCCATGGGATATATGGGGTTTGCTTCCATGCTTCCCATTTTTGGACCGAACAATGTTATGCACATGCAATCTCTATAGCGAGATCTGAATATATCAAGTTGATGTTTCAATCCATGCCAAGTTCCTTTTTTTTTTCAATTAGGGCATCAATAAAATGCAGATACCATACCATAAATGTATAGTTGGAGAATTTTTTTATTTTATTCGGGCACCCGAAAGAAAATTGCAGAAATCCTATCATGGCTAAATAGTTGAAAAACAATTGTCGAATTTGGTCACCCAAAAAACGTGCAAGATCCTCCATCAAAGCAACAACCACCCACCATGTTTTTTTTCTTTTATTTGCACACCAAAACAAATATGCAAAATCCTCACTGGGAGACGCAAGAAAAAATCAAAATAACAACACTGTTTGCATTTGTAATTAGATTCTCAGGTACTCGAGTCCGACGAACATTCATCTGGGTGTTGAAGAAATATTGCAGAGACACACTGCAAAATTCTTACTCGGAGATGCAAGAAAACATCAAAATAACAACATTGATTGCATTTGTAATTAGATGCTCAAGTACTTGAGTCCGACGAACATTCATCTAGGTGTTGAAGAAATATTACAGAGACACATGAGATATTTTTGTTTCTTGCCAAAGCTTGATATGTGTTTTTTTTTTTTTTTTTCCTTCAGCCGATATGCAATATTGCACTGTCCTCATTTAAGGTAAATTTGATGTGTATCTGAAAGTCGCCCAACATGTAGACACTGCTTGCCTTTTTCTGTAGGTATGCTTCATATGGAAATTTTGCTAACCTAGGAAACACATCTTGTAACAGAGGTTGCCTAATTGTACAATGCACGGTTGTGTTTCCCACGGTTCGGATGGCAACATTGAGGCAATGTCCATATATATATGGACATTTTTCACTGCATCACAGACAATCAATCATATCATCACTTATCAAAGTAGAAGCAGAAGCAGGAGAGTTGAATTTTGCACATACATGCTCAAAGAGGGTCGAGTATGCATTCACTGCAACCAAAACACCTTCAACCTGGAAACGCGAGCATATAAATTAATACAATGAACAATATAATACACAACTGCACCCCCCCCAAAAAACAAAAAAAACAAGCCACACAAATTTGGTGAAGGTTATTTGTATGAGCAAAGTGAGGATGATTATGTAGATGTATACACACAACAGTTGTAGAGCTAGTTAGTTTCTTTAGATCATGTACTATGTCTACTCGTAACTCTGTTACAAATGTTGCTTGGGTTGTGAGAAAGATCCTTTCTCTAACATCCATTTTCTTTGTTATATTTTTGAAGAGCATAAGTGGAAATTGCCCTTTATGCAATTGTTGTTCCATTGACGAAAAAAAAATTGAATAGGTATCGAACAATTGCAGTTGCAACATGGAATAGTGCAATATTTGTGTAACTTACTCGAGATACATGCACATGCGAAAGTAAAGGGAAAAACTAGATATGGAGAACGATACCATTTCCTTGTCATTGTCCGACTCTCCATCTTTTATATGGAGAATGTGTTGCGAGCCAAGTTTTCTCGCCAGTGTGACAGCTGCGCCAATGGTTCCGATTGGGTAAATATCATTTCTCTATGCAAGCTAACTGATAGTTGTGTCCGGGACGAAACGATATTCTGAACAAACAACGAGAATTTTTTCCACAATACTTGTTTCGTTGAACAAAATAATCCGATCACAATCACCATGCTCATATACTGTTTTGGACAATATATTAAAATTTGTAATGGATATCCCATTACCCGACAATATCTTTTCTGCATGTTTCTGGACAAGTTGTGTAGGAATAGTCAGTGTGACTATCATCACGGCCTCCTTGTCTGTCATGTCAGCACGCATAATGGATCTAGTTTTGTTTTCCTTGTCCAAGTAGGTGCTATAGATGACCATTATGTCCCCGATGAACACTTGTTCAGTTCGACAGTTGTTCAAGCCCTCTATTGATAGTACTTTGGGTGTAACAAGTCTAGACCTGGTGACAATTTTTGAACAAGAAAACTAAAGTAAATGGTAGTGTGCATTATTTTTTTGTATTCTTTTTTTCCTGGCATAAATCTACAAGTAGACACATAAATTTGATGAACTATGGAGCCAGATTTTTGCAACCACACCTCTTAGTTTGTGGAACCTGCGCTATGTTTGACGTCTCTCTTTTACTTGTTGATACTTCTTGTGAACTACAAACCATGTATTTCAAATGACATCAACATATTCACCATGCCATAGATGAATAAATAGTTGAGGATATTTTTTTGGTAAACATACTAGGAACATAATGTATGCATCTTTACCTTTGGCCTTGTCGGTCTACTGATGTCTGGGATGACTGACTGCTCATGGCCATGTCACTAGTCCAATTTTTTCTGATGCAAGCATGTGTAGATGAACATCAGAAGGACTAAACAAGCATATGCATTGTATACTATCCATAATAGTTCTTAATGTCACATGCAGGGTGGAAGGAGATGGAATACAAAATAGGGCATCAAGGGATACTCAGGAAACATGAGGACCCAAGGGTCAAACTGTATGCCTTTGATTTTTTGACTGGAAACATGTGTAATAGTAAATAGGGCATGATGGCGAGGCACGACAACCAATCTGTATATCATGGAACCCCAGAAGCCAGGGGAGCAATCTTGAATCCGCCAGTCCGGCACCCGCAATCGACAAAGTGGGTAAGTATGGAATAAGGTAGAAGCATGACCATAAATGTGAACCCATGAGTTCGCCAAGCCACGTACCAAGGCATTTTCGGAAAGACCACTAAGCAGAGCAATTAGAAAGAAAAAGGGATAATAGAAAATGGAAAAAGTAGATGGGGAGGGCACAAAAGCCCATTGCCACCAAGTCATCTTTTTCTAGTCTAATATTATATGCCCCCACCCGCTTTGTGTATTTAATTTACTAGCACAGTTGGTATACCTTTTCGAATATTGTACCACAGAACCCTCTGCTGTTGCATAGAAGAATTCATCTTCCTGTCCAACCAACCTGTTTCTTCCAAGGTAGCAATGATGAATATACAATGGACATGAAGGCAAGTTAGTATGAAGACGGACATGTAAAAGAAAGAAAAACAATTCTATTTATTTCAATGTAACAACAAACAAAATATGATTCACATGAGAATAAGCAGAAAGATACATAACATATACATATAGGTAAAGAAATTAAAAAGAAAAAAGAATAAAGAAAAAGAAAAAGTGCAAAGCAGTGGAACAAGAAAAGCAATTCTATCTATTTCAATGTAACAACAAACATAATACGATTCACATGAGAATAAGCAGAAATATACGTAGTATATACATACATGAAAAAAAGGGTGCAAAGCAGCAGAACAAGCACAACAAATACACAGACAATAAATGAAATATTGAACACTGGAATATGAAATAAGAGTACATGTATCCACCTCTGTAACTCCTCGTCTACATTTGTGCCAAAGAGTCCATCGTCCTCTCTAGCCATTCTGTTTGTTTAAATGTAACATTGCAGGAAAAATACAACGAACATGAAGGAAGTTAGTATGCATGAAGACATGTAATGAAGATAAGCTATTATGTAGGAAGGTACGCAACATCTACATACAATAAACTAGGTGAACACATATAAAGACAATAAATGAAATACAAAACAACATAATATGAAATAATAGTAGAAGCATGTACCTTTGTACCTCCTCTTCCACTGCTGTAGTCAAGACTCTGCCATTTTCTCCAGCTATTTTGTTTGTTTGAATGTGGGAACACACAAAATACAATGAACATGAATGGAAGTTGGTATGCACCAGAGAACAAGTAATATGTACATATAGTAAATGAGAATCAACGAATAGAATAAAAGATAGGTAGAAACATGAACCTTTGCTTTT
>JZKD02S2021075.1:822038-837560 GCA_000966675.3 Picea glauca
ACTTGCATGCAAGCAGACAAAGAGCCTTCATGCATGAAAAATTTTTCCTTGATGGTGGGCCTCTCCAAGATAGGGGGGGAACCTGCACACTGTGTTACGAAGCTAACTTTTTTTTCCTGTGAACCATAGCATGACAGCGTAGTTCCTGAGCCAGATCGCACCTTAGTCATTTTTTATTGCTACCCATGTCTTCTCTGGATTGGTGTGACTTGTTGTCGTTACGAGAGCCTATACCCGATTTTGCTACTATGGTTACCCTATGGACTTAGGAGTTGAATAGAAGAAGCAGGTTGTCAGGCTTGTGAGAAAATCTCTCCATGTGAGAGAGTGTGTTGGGAAGTGATTTCTCCTAGAGGGAGTCCAGTATTAGCTATAGAGCTCTGAGAATTCATGATCCGGTCTGTTGCCGAAGCCCTGGAAGGGGGTGGAGTGGCCGATGGACTGTGTGACAATGAATGTGTTCACTCCTAGGGCTGTCAAAGAGAGGTATTAGAGCATGGAAGTTTATTTTGGTGGCACGACCCGACCTGTTGGTCTATGGTAGGGGATGTAGCAAAGATACAGTTGATTAGGTAGCATTACCTGACAGAGGTTGATGGATGGGGATGTTACAAAATGGTATCAAAGCGAGGTTTCAACACTGAGCCTAGATGGGCCATGAAAGTGGAAGTTGAAGAAAAGGTTTCATAAAGGAATTGTTGTCGAAATGAAAAAAAATGAAGTTCAAAGCCCAGTTTTTGACACTGAGCCTAAATTGGGTCGTATAAGTTGTTATGGAATCAAAATCTCAGAGAAAATTGTTGTCGAGAGGGACAAAATTTAAATTTCAGAGTGTCCCAGAGTGCCAAGAGAACACCTTGGCCATGTTTGGAAGCTCAGGAGGTATAACAGTTCAAGAAAGACATCAGAGAAAAGAGACTGCAGTAACCGTGGGTTTGGAGCCGCAAGGTTTGAACTTGGGGCGTAGGATCTGTACAGGGAAAAGCCAAATTTTCTAGCTGTTAGATGTAGAAAAAGGTGCATGAGATTTAACCCCCAAGTCCTTTGGACTTCGCGACTTCGATGAAGTTGGTGAGTTATAGAGAAAAAGGGGCTAAAGCCCAAAGTTCTAAAGTCCCGGAGAGGGTCTACACCGTAGATCCGGGGAGAAGTGTTTACCGTTGGATTTGATCAAGGATAGATCAGAGCCGTTAGATCAAGCCAAGAGTAGAAGGTAAGGCACAGCGGTGGAAAACCATATCTCAGCCATCAGATCTGTGCACGGGTGGTTGTGAGCCGTATATCTCACAGTTGTTCAAAATTTGACAATTAGACATTTGGGAGAAATAGGGTGTGCTAAGGCACAAACTACTGAAGTCCCAAAGTCCAGATTTAATACGGATTGTCCATCCGAAGGAGCATGTGTCAGCAGATTGGCTACTTTGAGAATTCGACATTTGGGAGAAACAGGGTGTGCTAAGGTGAAAACTCTATAAGTCCCAAAGTTCGAAGTTAATCCATATTTTTCATCAGAAGAGACATGTGTCGACAAGTTGGCTTGTTCGAGAATACAATATTCAGGAGTATCAAGGTGTGATAGAGTGAAAAATCCTGAAGTTACGAAGTCTAGAGTTAATCCAGACCATTCATTGAAAGAAACATGTGCCAGAAGATCAACTTATTCGGAGTTCGCAATTCAGAAGAATTGGAGTGTGCTAATGTGAAAATCTTTCGAAGCCCCGAAGCTTGAAGTTCTCAAGCCAAAGAGCCAAAGTGATGTGGCATGATGATGTCACCCTGGGTGATGTGGAATTCCCTAGTCATGCCACATGTCACCACCTTAATTGATGACAGTAGTACTATGTGGACCCCCAAAAGGTTAAGAAGTTCGATAGTTCAGCGTTGAGAAGATTTGAGGTGTGAAAGTGTAAAATCTTCCGAAGTCCCGGAGTTTTGAAGTTTTGAAGTTTAGAAGTCCCGGAACTCCCGAAGTGACGTGGACTCATGAGATGAATGCCACGTGTTAGTGAGTTATGTACCCTTCGAAGATTGATTATGCCAATTAGAACGTGAAATGTGTCACCCGCTTGATTGGGCCATGTGTCAGCTTCTAGTATTCCACCATGTGGTACTTCCCTCAAGTATGGTCGGTGGGGCCCTTGATGAATTGCACAAAGCATATGAACTTGGTCAAGAATTGTTAAATTTTGAATACTCTCGAAGCTCCCGAGAGTGGAGTAAATCCTCACCATTGATCGAGGAGGGACATAGATTAGTAGATCTCGTATTCTAGAGACTTGGTACTTCTGAGGATTCAAGGCATAGATAGTTAAGGTCAGGGACTCTCGAAGGCCGGATTCCATCTCGACCATTGATTGGGAGAGGGTATGTGGCAACATATGCAACAGTCCAGAGACTTAGTACTCTGGAAGGTTTGAGAGTTTGGACAGTTCGAAACTCCTGAATCCCAGAGTCCCGAAGTTGATCATGGTCGTTGGTTAGTGAGAAGGCATAGTCCGTTGATTTGTTGTTTGTGAGTTCGTCGATCTAGCACTTCGACGAACCTGTAGTGTAGTGCTTCGAAAACTCTCGGAGCCCAAGTTCCGTAATAGATCTCAGTAGTTGGATGTTGGGAAGATGTGGACTGTCGATCCACCATTCTTTGTGAGTTCTCCAAATTCGGCGCTTTGGGGAATTAGAAGTTTGGAGTTGTGAGAACCCCTGACGCCTGAAGTTTCGAAGCCCTAAGGTCCCAAAGCTCCAGATAAGTGCCTATTAGACTAGTGCTTGGTCACATGAGATTGGGGGCCAAAGAAAAAGGGCTAGTGCCCATAAATTGTTTTTAAGAACAGAGAAGGGCTTAGAGATAGAGCTCGTGGGGTCCATGATTAAACATACCTGCATTGAAAGAAGTAAATAAGGTATGTAAACCTAAAGAGAGGATCCAACAAGGATTCAAGAGCCAATTTGACTCTGTGAAATAAAAACAACTGTACAAATATCACCTTCCAGAAAGCACCATTGTGCAAACAATTATAACTTTCTGCTTAGGATTCTAAATTGACCAAGGAGGCAATCATTGGAAAGGTCTTGGAAAGAGGATTCTAGGTATTCAGCCATATGCGATACATGATAATGCATGAACCATAAGTTCATATGGATATGAAAAGAATGGGAATAAGGAAGGAATATTTTATGGAATATGATATAGTCTGGAGACAAGATGTGACATCTCCAAGGATCAGTCCTGCAGTCGGAGATAGCACCTCCATTATTGCTATCAAAATGCGTAGTAGAAGCATGGCATGAAGGTCATCAAATATGGCATGACATAAGTTGAATATACATGTTAGAAGGCTAAATCAAATTGCTTCAAGAAAGATGTTGGTGTTAACTAACCAAGGTTACTCAAAGAACATGACTAGAATTATAATTCATTCATGCAAGAGCCAAATCAGAGGAATCCAAATAATAATGGAATGCTGAAAATTAACATCAAAATAATATGTGGTTGCAAGTATGCAAGGTACATAAGGAAGGACTCCTAGATGGAGTCAAGTCCATGAACATCCTAAGATAATGGAAGAAGAATTTATGAGGTGGATATCAAGTCAAGAATAATTTAAAAGTGAAATGATTTCTAAAGAGAAAACAAAAGTAACCAGGAAGAAGAAAATGGTTCTATGCATGGGTTTGAATACAGAGGAGATGGTGCCTGACAAGAATCCATCTTAAGTGACATAGAGCCATGAATGGAAACCAATAGGTTGTAGGTATCACTTGAAGCTATGATGGTAAAGTAAAAGAAATACTTTCAGTTAATTTCATGCAGATAACAAAGGAGGCATATGTGCATCCTTACATTATGCTAGAGATTGGCTAGGCAAGTCAAGTTTGAGGCTAGTTGGAAAAGAGAAGAGAAGAGTACAAGAAAACCTCAAGTACTAAAGTATTCAGTTAGGAAAGGGATGAAGGAGTTCAGTTCCGAAGAGTAACTAGATATTGAATATCCAAAGTCTATAAGACAACATGTTTGGAATTATAATTCATCCAAATATGAGTTAGGATAGTAGGATCCAGGGAATAAATGAAAGTTGAAGGTTAATATCAGTTGGGTATTGGTTGTAAATGCAAAGGCTGCCAAAAGTGATTTGGTTGGAAATGCAAAGGGAAACCAAGGGTGATTGGCTAGATAGTGCTCATGACAAAAATAATCATGTACAATGACTACAATGAGAGGATAAGAAGGTTCATGAATCTGGGAAGAATTAAAGACTTCTGGGATCAATAAGGAAAAGTTAGGGAGAAAGAAATTGTTGCAATTTCTATGGTAACAAGTATGTTATGGCTTGTTGGGATAGCTAAAGAAAAAAAATGCTTACATGTTTGCAAAGTGTTGTTGATGATGTTGCTGCATATGGAAGGAAGCAACATAAAGCTAAAGCGTGGTTATAAGTCTAATAAAAGAAGCATGAAAGCTTTTACTGTCATCAACTAATCAGGTAACATCAAATTCGTTTAATGACATCTATGCAGGTAAGTATTCTCTTTTGAAATTATGTTATGTAATTGCCAAAGGGAAATTCAGGTAAGAATTTTCCCCAATTGAATTTTTATGATACACAGGATGGTATTATTTGAATGCATTAACATGAATAAGATACCACTAGATGTGGTAAAGGCTAGAGGCTTGTCATAGTTATCAAATCTTTTTAGCTTTTGAATGCACACACTGACATAGTATAATGTCATGTTAATTTGGTTATGGGGTGATAACCAAAGAAATAAAAGATAATAACTTGTTATACGAATGAATGCCAGTAAAGCTAGTCATGTATAAGACCGGGACATGGTTGGATATGAAAAATTATGGATATGGGAATGTTATGAACCACACAAGTACTAAAATCTTCCTACCTTTAAATAAAACTTGGACTGCAACCTTTTTTCTAACACTAATGAACACCACATAATTATATTCTTGGTGTAGTGTTCGGGTCGAAACAGAAGGCATCCAATTAATTGGGAAAACAATACGAAGTGTGTGGGGAATGTGTCAGGACATTGGCCATAATTCCAAGTTATGGATGGTGAGATACATGATTGATATAGAGAGCATTTTGTAATTCAATGCAAGGTGCATTGAATAAATATGCATTGAGAATTGCACTCATGCATAGTAAGTGATAAAATTGTATACTATAATGCATTTGTTGAATGTGTTTTGTAAGTACATGCATATATGTTATTGCATGGAAATAACTGTTACTAACAACTGTAGTGTTGTTAACTCATGAAGTTGAGGACATTTCAGGAGTTGTTAGATATTACAACAGAAAAGTTGTAAGTCAAGTAGTAACGTAAGCATTGGCTACAAAAAAAAATTATGTTAAAAAAAAAAGAAGTAATGAACTTACAGATATTAATTATGAACATGCATATGCATAAAATGATGAGTCATTCCATTTTATTAAATTGTTTGGTAATTATGATTGAATTGCTAGGTGCAGGCAATTCTAAGATCATTGCATATGGTTTTGTACATATTACAATTGAATTATGATGTACAGGAAATACTGACAATTGTTGGTTGTATGCAAGATGAAGCATTGCAGGAAAAATGGTATGTAGTTTGGTTCTTGTGGAAAACCAAAAGGATGGATGCACTCCTAATATGGTAACAGACAAGTAGAATTATGAAATAGAATCTCCTGTTTTGGAGAAAAGTTGAATTCCCTTTTGAGCTAAGTTTGAGTTCCTAAATGAATTATTTTATGTTCTCTCATGATAACTACATGTGGGTGATGCAGATGAGATGATATTGATTAAAGTTGGAATGTTGACTACAAAGAGTAGCTCGAGAAAGATGATGATTGGAGACAATGGATCTTACCCTGTGAATCCCCGGTGGATCTGGGTGTGTGTACACTTCTCCTTAGGTTTCCTTGGAGAAGGCTGGAGCCCTAGAGGGAGAAGTGTGGGGATAGGTTCCCCGGTATGAGGCCTGGAGGGTACCTGGAGACCTCTGAGGGAATTTGGAACTCCTGGAGCCACGATGCTCTGAGACTTCCTGTCCGGCCTGTGCTGGAGCCCTGGAAGGAAGGTGCATACTATCTGGGGTTGTACAAGCATGTGGGGAATGAGAGATCGTTGGTTGGAGTGTTGTTGAGGTTTGGTACCTTGGCCTAGACCATGTTGATATGGATTGTGGACCATGGCTATCTTGGGAAGCCATTTTCCTGATGGAGTCGTAGCTCTGCTCAGGGGTGGAAAGTCTTCTCAATCAAAAGAAAAGTATCAATTCACTATTCATTGTATGCTGTGTATCTTGTATACATGTTATAATGTTATTATAATTGCCTGTATATATATTGCATGTATGTTCTAATGTTTCTTTCGAATGAATATGTGTATGAGAAGAGTGTTTATGTCTGTGGAGTCATAGCCCATGTTGAGAGTTTATCAACAGTGAGATATAAGGTTGGGTGGAACGTCGTGGATCTACAATTAGTCGGTGCTTTCAATGAGGTTTAATTGAAGCATGTAATAAGGAACAATGAGATGAATGCTTTCCTGAAGCAGCTCTATGGAATAGAGCAATTGAATTTCAGCTGCAGTATGAACACCATAATTGGTGCTTGAAATTAGAGCACCAGGTGGATAATAGGCTTTCAATAGCTAAATCTTGGAGATTTTTGAAGAATTTTTGAATTGTATATGTATAAAAAATTTGCACTAAGGACAACACAAAAATAAGGGGAGGGGATTGTAATATCCCCAGGTAGAACCCCGATTGTAATTATGAATTGTAAACATGTTTGATAGGCTGGTGAGCCGAGTTATAATAATCTAGAAGGCTTATGTGTTTATTAGGTCGGAGAGCCTAGATTCTACGACCATTAAGCCTGATTTTGTATATGTAAATAATCACATCATTAATATAATTACATTGTTGCGTGTAGACCAACCATGAAGAAAGAGTTATGGGGGACTAAGCTCCACTAGGCAGGGAAAGGGAAGGGGCTAAGAGTCTAGGAAAAGGGGCTAAGCTAGAGGGCTTACCTCTAAGGGAATAATATTATTATTTCCTAGAGGCTAAGGTTTAGACATAACCTATGTTGTCCTAGGCTCCTATGGGAAGGGAACGACTTTTAAGTGGAGCTCATGCAGCTTCAAAAAGACATGTGTCGACCTGGGTGCATGCAGTTTTAGGTGGTAAGGTTAGTTCGTTGGGATTCCTTAGCGAGGGGGGGTAGAATCCCCATGCTTGTACACAAACATACATAGATCCTTCAAACAACCAACCTTTTTCCTCGATGGCGGACCTCTGCAACCTGGGGGGGAAACCTGCACACCGTGTTATGAAACTAACTATTTTTTTCCTGTGAAGCATAACATGATTGTGTAGTGCCTGAGCCAGATTACACCTTAGCCATTTGTTGTTGCTACCCACATATTCTCTGGACTGGTGTGACTTGTTGTCATTACCAGAGTCCATACCCGATTTTCCTGCTGTGGTTACCCTCTGGACTTAGGAGCTGGATAGAAGAAGCAGATTGTCAGGACTGTGAGCAACTCTCTCCAGGTGAGAGAGTGTGCTGAGAAGTGAGTTCTCCTATAGGGAGTCCAACAGCAGTTACAAAGATCTAAGAATTCCTGATTTGACCTATTGTTGAAGCCTTGGAAAGGGGTGGAGTAGCCGATGGACTGTGTGATAGTGACAGTGTTCACTCCTGGGTTGGGACAGGCATGTGGGGAATGATATTCAGTGAGTTGTGGGCGTAAGTGCCCCCTTCGAGGAATTTCTTCCTGTTGAACTGTGCGACTTCCCTATCAACCTTGCCTAGCCTAGGAATCCCTTGCCCAGTGGAGTTTAGTCCAAGCTTAGGGGTGACTCACTGCTGAGAGTGATGAACAACGTGGTGTATGGCTGGGAGGTTTGTGGAAGGTCTGCACATAGTTGGTGGTCTTCTATTAAAAGATAAGTGTCACTTCTATGTTCATTTACATGTTGTGTAATTGTACATGTGATATAATTGATGAGTAATGCATGGATATATTGTATATGTTGTATGTGTAGGCTTACTATTATTTCCACATTAATCCCTGTATTATTAAAATATGTCATTTGTATATGTTTATATATAGGTAGATAATAATTGTCATTTCTATGTTTATATGGATGTGCATGATATTTCTGCAAGTATCTCTGTGTGGCATAGCCTAGTAGATTAAGGCTGGGGCTGTTACAGAATGGTATCAGAGCATGAAAGTTTCTTTTGGTGGCATGGCTCGACCTGTTGGTCTATGGTCGAGGATGTAGCAAAGATACAATTGATTAAGTAGCGTTACCCAACAGAGGTTGATGGATGGGAACGTTACACTCACATTCCCCCTATTGCATATGAATTGTACCATTCCCAACAAAGTGTGCTTGAACACGATTGAGAAAAAAATATTTAGCTACTACCTTTAATTAGATGAATCAGATTTATAAACAAATTATTGACTAAAAAAATGTGTGAAAAACCTCATCCACCTCACCTGTATTATTTTTTCTTAAAGGATGTGTAAACATATAATTACAATCACATAATCACAACAACAATGTGAGCTTTAAATATGTATATATATGTATATATGTATATATACATATATATACATATACATCTAACTCGGTCATGTGAATATCAAAGACCTACATGAGAATAATGAAGACATAAAATAATCTATAGTGTTGAATATAGAATATCACACCATATCGACGATGCGTTGAAGATCAATCATATGATAATGTTGAATTAGCCCAGCCTACCCAATAATCTTATAAGAATCTTAAATCTACTAGATAAGGATTGAATTAATGTGCATTGAAGTTTCAACAAAAAAATTGTCATTGACTTAAAGGTAGGAAAACACAATCTTTAGGTCATATAATGGGAACATAAATTTATGAAAAAATGATAATGGTGCTCATGATATAAGTATGACCACCCGAAGTCCCAAATCAAGGGAAAGCCCGCCTATTTAGTGGGTTTCTTAATTAGTTTAATTTAACCACATCTACAATCTCTATTATTTATTCTACAACTTAATGTCTTGTTTATGAGTATTTAGTAAACACATATGTTTTGAGTTAAAATATTGGAAAATTAGTTATTTGAACAAGGGAAAGATGCATAGTAATTAGTCTCTACCCTTTATTTAGTTAAATAATTTATTCTAGTAATATACTAATAATATATGGTTTTTTTAGATAATGCAATTAAATTTTGCAATCCTATATAATTCATGTTGGAAACCTAATTACTTAAAATTACTTGTGGAAAGAATATCAAACATCACACTAAGTGAACAATCATTAAAAGTTCAAGAGATGTTTTGAAATTTAAATCCAAACATCAATATCATGTATTAATATATGTATCATATCTATGAATAAAATGTGTTTCAAACTTTTTTATATTTTCTAAATTAGAACACTATAGATATACCTATTTTGATATTTTTGTAAATGTTATTATATGTATTTGTACATATTTTACTAATGTTAAAATTTGGGATAGAAAAGGAACTACCTATAGTCTTATTTTGAATTGAAAAGAGATCATTACTTTTATGATCCATATGTAATAGAAAGTTTCACTTGATTCTAATAGAATAACAGTGAAACTGTTTTTTCCTAATTAAAAAAAAAAATGTGCTTTTGAGTTTCCAACTATAATTTATTTGAGTTTCCAACTAGCATTAGAACGACCTTGATTCTTAGGTCTTAGGCCTGATTGGCTATGGTAATGGTAGTTGTCCATAACATCCAGAAACACCCTCTCTTTTCCTACCAGCCTGTCAGTCTGCGCCCCTTTACTTGTTATTCTACCACTGGAAAAAAATCTCTGGATATGCCTATGCCATAAACGTTTCCTGTGGCAATATGCAAGTGTGTCCTGGGCGCTCATTCCAGCTTGACATTCACAAATTCCTTCCTGCCAGTCTATGTGCCTTATGGCGATTATCTATTCCTGCCAGTCTCTGTGCCTTCTGGCAATTCTTTGTCCCTGCCAGTCTCTCTCACCAGCCCTCTTAGATCTGAGACCTGGGTTTTCTATGTGCTCCAACCAGAACATGCTATGGTTTTTCCAATCTCACGTTTCCCCGTCGAGCTTCATGTTTGTTATACTCCCCTGTGTGAAATTGCACCCACCGTGGGGCTCAAAATTGTGTCATTCTTCTCTCACCACTAATCATTTTCAAATCGGCTTCTCCCACTCTGCTTGCTCGTGGTCAATCGAACTGGATTTCAAATCGGCTCTTGGCACGCCACTGTTCGAATTCATTTCCTTGACTAACTCTTGAAACACTGTCGTTTTTCTCATACACGTTGAGGGTTTCCATTGAGAAGTTTGGCATCTGACAATTCTCACAACGACTGACAAGCAAAACCATGAACAATTTATCTGCCATTGCCAGACCTTAATCGTTGGTTTGGATATTTTTGGTGTCGTTACTCCCAGGGTTTCCTAGGGTTTTAGCGGTTGCGAGAGAAATGTTTTGGCAGGTTAATAGACATATAGATAACATGGCAAATAGAGGCATACTATGGGAAATATTTGCAGTTTCCACTGTCTTTCTCCTTGCTGTCAAGGAGGGAAGACTAATCACTACCCATACTGGCGCAATCACTTTCTATGGAGAGATGACCCATTTTCGAAGTTGAGATTGGTTGTCACAGCTTGCAGCTCTCATATCAAGTGCAGGTAGGATCCCACTTGACATTTTACGTATTTAGGTTATGATTGAAGAATTTTTCTTCTCTCATAAAGTGAGCACGCGAATGCTCATGTTTTCTTGTGTGTACGCATTTGAAATATGCATATGAAAATCCCCATATATGGAGAGAGATAGAGGGATTTTTTTATGCAAAACCTGGTAGTGTTGTATAACTAAATTTGTTGTGTACTTCTGGTTACACATATTTTTTTGGATCGTCTTTTCTTATTACCCGAGTTTGTTGCAATAGAGTTTGTCCAACAAAGATGTGATTAGGGAAGTTTGCATGCTCGTGATATTGTGCACTATATTTATATTTATTGCGGTAAACGCATAGGTTCCACACCCTCTGACACACGATAACAGTGATGAAGCATTGCAAGTTTACTTCTCTTTCTTTTGTAAACATGTGCATTTTTGGTAAAGCATACATTCTCTATTTATTGTTTTCATTTTTGAGTGTGACAGTTAAATGGTGGAGTTGCAAGAAACCATGTGAGGTTTGAGCTATGGCTCGAGTTGAGAAACTGTTAGAGTTACTGAACACTCTAATCCTCTCTTCTCACAGTCACCATTGACAAAATCACTCTTTGGTCTGTTGTGAGATGCTTGCAAGTTTCACAAACTAAAGCAACACTACTGTAAACTCAGACTTGACTTCTTCATGATGCACTTGAGCGAAAGAATATTCAACAATATTCTGAAATGGAACTTGTTCAGAACCCTATTTTCGAAGATGATGATGCCAATTTAGACCCAAAACCAACACTGGAGCCAACTCCACATTCAAGTACAAATCAACCTTTCCAAGACGATCATCAGACCTTGGGAAGAAATAAAAAATAACAAGCACAAAACTAGTATCATATATAAAAGGGAAGTCACCTTTCATAATCCATATTACTCCAAACCGATCCAGTTTCAGAGTGCTGGACTGCTGCAAGAAAGTTTACATTCACCTACAACAGTTCAAGAGCAGATTCTAAAATTCCAACATTGTCAGCAGGTTGGCCACATGGAAGATCAATGCTTCAATCTTCATCCTTGTTAGCATTGTGGACAACACAATCATCCTTCTACTAGGTGTTTTAAACACAAGAAAACAACAAGAATACAAAATCACTATGGATGGATTACTTATTGGTGATGGCCATCAACAATCAAGAAGATATGGCAGTCATACGAAAAAATCCAATATTGAGTATTGATAGATGTTGCAGTGGACATATTTTTGTCTTCTCACCTTGTCCCTAATAGGGGGGAACAACATCAAAGATTGACATTCAAGATTCAAGTTTCAAAGTCATATCAATTGAGCAGTAATAAGCGAGTGTGACAAATGAATGCGAGTGGTTTGTGGTTTTACTCAAGCCACCACTTAGTAGAAGACTTACAACTTCTACTAGACATAGGTTTGTGGTTTTCCTTAAACCTCCACTTGGTATAATACTTTCATCTTCTTCTATTTCGCATTTTATGGTCATCTTTAAACCAACATAGAGAGCACTTCCACTTAGCAGAAGATACCAAATTCCAGCTTCTAGCTAACTTAGGAAATGTTATGGGAACCATTGAGCCTAGAGAAGGGTTCTAGAGTTTGTGGTCATCCTTAAACCACTAGATTGGTTTGTGGTCTTCCTTAAACCACCATCACCATTTATTAGAAGACATCAAATTCTTCTATACATTCGGTTTGTGTTCATCCAAAAACCACCAGATTCAGAGAGCACATTCAACCATTGGCAACTGCCCACTTCCATATTTTGGTTGCACACTTCCAAACTTCAGCTCTCTCCTTGGAATCACATATACCCCTTCAGATTAAGGTGGGGAATGTTGGAAACCTAATCCATTAGGGTTAATCAGAGAAAGAATATCAAATGTCACACTAAGTGAATGGTCATAAGAATTCCAAGAGACATCTTGGAATCTGAATCCAAACGTCAATATCATGTATTAATATGTGTATCATATCTATGAATAAAATGTTCTTCATGCTTAACCTATTTGAGTGTCAAACATTTTCATTTGGTTAGATTAAAAAAGCTTAAGCTTTGTGTACAATAAATAGTAATCAAGAGATAATAGATCATGATTTCCTAATGCAAAAACAATAAGACATTAATAGTAAATAGAATAGACAAAAATTTCAAACCCACTTTTACCAAATGTTAAAGTCTTTTTAGAACCAAAAGTGAATAAAAGGATTCAAAAGATCGTTTTGTCCAACTAATTTTCCATGTTAAATAATATCAAATGAGAAGCTCATTAGGGTAACTGCAATCAACCTCCCACCCATTTATTCAATATGACCAAACATAAGTATGCAACGAAGATTTCACATGAAATTTTAACTACCCATTTTCATATTGCAGTGGCCACTTGTTCAATGTTAACTCAGGTAGAGTGACCTTCAATAGATATGGGTACTCCCTGGTATAAAAACCCAATTAAACCTCACACAATTTGGGATAGGATACCCATCTGCGCTCTATCCCAACATTTATTACTAAAATGAGTGGGGGTGTGGTGATGGAATATGTGGAGTGCAGTGTACAGTAAATCTAGGTGCTGAAAGCAAACTATTTTAACCTATCCTAGCTAGGAGAAAACTAATTAAAAAAATAGAAGGTAAATCACAAATCCCTGCTTGGACTTCCAAATAGTTAGTTGTTAAAGAAAAGTAGAAACTCATAAATGATGAATTCCAAATAGTTAGTTGTTAAAGAAAAGTAGAAACTCATAAATGCTGAATGATACAGGTGAACATATTAGTTTGAAACAACAAGTCATCATTAAGAAATTTAAATGCAAAGCCAAAAAGTTCACAGAAGAATAGTTTACACATGGACAATATATCCTTATAGTGGTGAAGATGGAAATAAAGATACTGAAAATAGTTCACAATGAGCCTATCACACAACTCCCCTCCTCAAAAATGGCCTTGAGGCTTCTTCTTATTAAAATGATTAAAAATAGTTCTAAAAAATTTCAAAAAGTAAGAGCCCTTGTTACTGGGTGCTCTTGGACACATATAGCTCATAGTTTGCAACTATTTCTTGGGGCTTTGTTGATCTAAAACATAGTTTTACGATCTTTAATTCAACCTCATGTGGATAAAATCCCCTTGCTTTTTTAAAGAGGTGGTACTCCTCTATCCTAAAATTACATGCATAAATATAAACAATACCTAAGAAAGACTAGGCTTATTTAAAAAGAATATCCATAAGCAAATAATACATGAGATGTGACCATGTATCTTATAAAAGGAAGTTATCTACAATATATTACAGAATTCATAAACCAATAGAGTATAAAGATAAACAAGATGACATTTCCATCACAACATTCATCAAGACAAAACACAATATCCAAGTAAAAGGAACAATAAAGTATAGTCCACATATAGTAGAGAAACTTAAATGATTATTTCATTAGGCACACAAATAATCATGATAGATACACATTTGGAATGTCAATATTGAAACCAAAGTCTTTGAGATTACAATAATGCAATATCCCAAAATGGTTCTTTGGGAACCTTAAAAATAATAAATACGTCTTTAAAAATACAAGGTAAATGTATTGAAAATAATTATTTGCGTTTGTCCTTCAAAGAGGATTGGGATGCGGCTCCCGCGAACCATAAAATGAAAATACCTGGAAGACAAAAGAAAAACAATCAAAGATTAGACCGGGTTTCATAGATTACTACGAAATGGAAGGCAATGTGAAAAATGATTGTAGGAGAATGATATGAAGAGAAAAATCATTGTTGCTTGACTCACTGTGATGGAAAGTTTTTATGAACCATTTACTTGATTAGAGGTGCCTCTTTTGTAGATGCTTGTTGTTGTTGAGGTAGCATAACCACTACAACCATTTCTTGTTGATCTGGCTCGGTAATTTTGATTAAGGATTTTCTTAACCAATCTTCAATATATTCCCTCACAGGGGCCACCATGATCTCATGCCTTGTCTTTATCTTGAACAATTCCTTCTCCATCTCTTTCAATTCCATGTTTGATTGGTGAAATGGTTCATCTACCTCATTATTTCCGTTGATGTATCTGATTAGCCACCTTTCGATTTCTTCTTCAGACAATTCTATTATTTCGATGAACATGTTTTCCCATGCAAGTTTCAATACATTAAGTTGGTCCAACAATTGCTCTTTTGATGAAAGTATTGTATCCATTAATAGGTTCAGACCATCAAATTATTTCGTGAGATCAACCAACTTAAAAAATAAGTCACCTCTTTTGTTTTTCAAAGCATCTAGTTCACTTATCATTTCTCTCAAATAATTTATTCTCTTCAACTAGGATGCATTAATTTGTTTCATCTGGATATTTGAAGGAAGGTTTTTCTCTCTTCTGTGGATATCGCTCAATCTTAAAACTTTCGCAAAGAATGTACCCACAACGTCCTTGCATAAATCTTCATCATTTCCAGATCTTTCTAAAGATATTCATTGAAATTTGTAATTCTTGTTACAAAGTTAGTGGAATTCTGTGCAAGTTCCCAAATTTCTTGAATCAAATCTATTCTTTTCTGGATCCTGTCTCCAATATGTTTTCTTATTGCTTGCAGTAAACTCGATGGACCTTTACATTTGTTACTTCTTTCTGGGATATCTTCTAAAGTGAGTGTTGGCTGAATTGTGTTCAAATATTCTGGAAACAAAGGTCATGGAATTAAGACTGCTTCTAATTCTTTTATTCATTGTTTTAATTCAAAATTTTCCTTTTCCATATTATTGATAGACTGTTTCAA
>JZKD02S2021075.1:907603-919984 GCA_000966675.3 Picea glauca
ATTGATTTGACAACTAAACGGGTAAATATGACAAGGGGGGGGGTCTGTGTACAACATGGAGGTGTGACATGTAGGGGTGATGATGGAGAATTAGAAAGATGTGACTCATGAATATCTATCCAACTTGTTATGATAGAAAGGCATAACCCAAGGACTCTAGACCAAATCCAAAACTATCCTTAGCTTATTTAAATAAAAAATAAAAAATGACTTATGGAAAAGGGACATAAAAACCTAAAACTTAATGAAAACCTATGACTCAAAATCAAAACTCAAATATTTTTTACCCTTGGAATTCTATGTGATAACATTTGGCTCCACAGGGGATGACATGCTCCCTGTGAGTTTCCAAGAACATGCAGTTTCAGTGCCTTATCCAAGGGCTATGGGGTCATTATTTAAAGCAAACAAAAAAAGCTAAACCTGATACTGACAATGAAAGGAAAGCCACTCATGGCTTCAAGAAAAGTATTTCTTCAGAAAATGCCCATTGACCGGGCCACTAGAAAATTCAGTATCTTCTAATCTCTACAATTTGAAAGTGTTATTTTTCAAAACTTCAGAAATTTTAAAAGGACCAATCCACAAAGATTTGAATTTACCATGTTTTTCCTTGTCTTGCCTTTGTGCATCCCATTTGAGGACCAGGTCTCCAAGATGGAAATCTTCTTTCTTTACCTTCTTGTCAAAAGATTGCTTGATCTTCTGCTAATGGCTCTATTCTTTTTCAAAGAGCTTCTCCCTGGTCTGCTGCACTTCCACTAGCTAATGCATCATCCTGATCATATCATATGGCTCTTCTTGTTGGTATTGAAGAAATTTTTCCACATGTAATGCAAGTTGAGAAGGAAAATTAGCCTCAGTTCCATAGATCAACTGAAATGGAGTAGTACCATTAATCTTTTAGTGGTTACTCTATCTTCCCATAGAGAAAACATCAGCTTTGAATCCCAATACTTTTTTTTATCCTTCAAATTGTTTTTGATGATCTTTACTAAACTTTTGTTGGAGGATTCTGCCAAGCCATTACCTTGAGGGTAATAAGGATTAGAGTGAATAAGTTGGATCCCAAACTTTTCACAAAACTTGACCAGAGGTTCAACTTTAAAAGCTGTAGTATTATCAGTCATAATTTTGTTAGGACATCCAAACCTTGAAAAAATGTCCTCCAGGAAGTCAATGACTACTTTATGTGTTGCATTTCTTGTAGGAATGGCCTCTGTCAATGACTACTTTATGTGTTGCATTTCTTTCTTTCCTGAGAATTTCTGACATTTATCACAGGCCTTGATCTTCACACATACATCAGTGAATACACTAGGCCAAAAGTACCCAAATCTGAGTATTTTGTATGTTGTGGTCGTCCAAAAATGATGGCCTCCACATAGGCTATCATGAAAATTACTCGTGGTTTGCTTTGCCTCATCTAGGTCCAAGCATCTTAAAAGAACCCCTACAAGATTCTTCCAATACAAAACATTATCAATAATGCAATATCTGATTTATTTTAGCTTTAAATCCCTCACCTTAGTCTTCTCAAGTCCAACAGGGGGCTGCAATGTCTGCAATAAATGGATGAGGTCTTTGTACCAACTACACTCTGTCAATTTGGGGATGATATGTGAGTTGTTGCTAGCAATATCAGTCTACTGATATACACAATCTGCATTCATGACCCCAAGTGCCTTATAATTTGATTCAACTAACAATCTAGCTAAACCTTTCCCTTTCACCAACTTGGTAGGTTTCATCTCAAGATCAAATTCCAAAATTTTGGCAATCCACTTACTTCTCTTTCCATCTATGTCAGACTGAATTAAAATTTCTTTAACAGAGGCTGAAGGGACATAAGAAATAATTCTAGAATGCCAAACATACACTCTGAAAGCCTTTATGGCTTTGACCAAAGAATAAGCTTTCTTCTCCATGGTGTCATACTTGACTTCAACATCTCTCAAAGCCCTGCTGAAAAAATAAATAGGTTTCTCCATTCCATCTGAGGTTTTCTAAAGGAGGACAACAACCAATGTGTCATGTGAGGCAAAATAAATTATCATAAATTCTTTTGAATAATCAAGGCTGATAAGAACATGTGCCTCAATTAGCTCTTGTTTAATTTGATCAAAATAATTTCTAGCTTCAAGTGTCCACTTCACCTCATTTCTCTTTCTCAACATGGATGTGATAAACTTAACCAAATCGGAAAAATTAGAAATGAATCTTCTCAAGAAGTTTATCTTACCTAGGAAGGACTTGATCTCTTTCTTGGACCTAGGGAGAGACAAAGTCTTGATGGCCTCTACTCTACTTGGGTCAATTTTTACCCCTTTAGCTGAGTCAATATGTCCCAAAAACTCACCTTACTTCATAGAAAAGAGGGACTTCTTGGTATTGAGTGACAATCCAAATATTTTTCATTTGAGGAACACTTTCTTCAAATGTTGATAGTGCTCTTCATAAGATTTTGAAAATATTTTGATGTCATCCAAGTAGATCACCACAAGCTTATCTTTTTCTCCAATAAAAACAATATCCATTGGACGCTAAAAGGTTTCCCCTGCATTCATGAGACCAAATGGAATCTTGGCATACATGAATGTACCCCAAGGAGTGGTAAATGTTGTCTTCTCCCTATCTTCAGGAAACACAAAAATCTGATTGTAGCCTGAAATCCATCAATCATGGAAATCCTTGTTGAGCTTGTCACCCTTTTCAAAATATGTTCCATCTTAGGCAAGGGGTAATTATCTTTCCTAGAACACATGTTTAAATTTATGAAATCAACACAAAGTATGATTTCTCCATTCTTTTTCCTAACAGGGGCAAGCTTATCTATCCACTCAGAATACCTCAAAGGTATGATGATCTGAGAATCAAGAAATTTTTTGACCTCCTTTTCCATGATGGGCAACAACATTGGATTGATCTGCCTTAGCTTCTATCTAAATGGTTTAGTATCATCCTTCAAAGGTATTTTTTGTTCAATAATGCTTGTGTCATAAGTTTGCAGATCATCACATTTCCAAGAAAAAACATCCGCAAATTCCTTTAGCAATTTGATATACTCATTTCTTTGTTTTTCAGACAAACTACTAGACAACTTGAAATACTTGGGATTTTCATCAGTACCTAGATTGCATTATGTCAAATCAACATCTACATTTGAACCTCTTACTTTGATAGCCACATCATTTCTATCAAATAATCTCTCTAAAGGAACCAATCCCTCAGGGATATGATTACTAGGAAACTATACAATCTTTTGGTCTACAATGTTTTTTAGGAATTTATCAGCATGATGATTGTTTTCATCATCTAGATATTGATCAATGTGAAGTGTAGAAAATTCTTCCATTGTTTCCATAAATATTTTTATCTCAAGATCATCTTCAAAAACCTTCCAATGTTTGACATTGTCAGGTATGGAAGGCCTATATTTTACTTCAACATCGTACTTGAGTTTAGGTGGTATTTGAAATTTAAAGTTGCTAGCAGAAACAACTAGGGAGTCAGCTAATGCATTCTCTTCTCTAGGAACAAAGGATATATTGAAAACTAGGAAGAAATTATCAATCAGATCCCATACCTCATTTCTATAGGTCTTCAAACTTGGATTCTTAGCCTGATATATATTTATGGTCTAATGTACAATCAACTCTGCATCTCCAAAAATTAATAATTCCTCAATCTTCATATCTCTAGCAACCCTCAACCCCAAAACTAGAGCCTCATATTCAACGATGTTATATGTGGTCTCAAATTCTAACTTGAAAGACAAAGTTATGACTTTTTGAGAGGGGGAAATGAAAACCACTCCAGTACCAACACTATCTTTAGAAGATGCCCCATCAAAAAACATTTTCCAAATTTGAGCACCTTGTTTTACTATTTCAAATGTTATTGGTGATGGCTTTCTTATTTCGAAAGGTGGATGTGGAAGATCAGTGAGTTAGAGAATGCTATATCCCAAATCAATGTCCATAGAATAAATAGGATGGTTGGTGGGGTTACCTTCATCACTAATCATACAATCCAATTGTGCTTCTCTATACAACCTTTTATGTTCACCTCTAAAGACATGTATTGTGGCATAAGAGAGGTTTATCTGCAATGTTCCTCCCAATCTCTTAATCCATGATCTGGACAATAACATCCCAAACTTAGGGGGAACATATCCAACTACTATATCCATGACTATACTCTTCATGGGAAATTGAAAAATGGTAACAACCAAATATTTGATCACCCCAAGGCATTTCACTTTCCTTGAGTCAAAAGAATATAGATCATGATATGATTTGGTGATCTCTAGAACCAGTTCATCCATTACACATTTAGGCATTAAATTATGGGATGAACCCGAGTCCATCAAGAAATTGTGTAAGATATTGTCATGTACATTCAATGAGGTATAAAAAGGAGGGGAGGATTCATCCCTATCTTCTACTAAGGGCCCCAATATTACTGCATGTTTTTCATCTGAAAAATTCACTGAATCTGTTGAATGGGAAGAAAAATCAGACTGCAACATTTTAGAAATGGACTTCTTGAAATCTTCATTCTTTATCAATTCTAAAAATGGGACTGGAATTTTAATCTTATGAATTTCACTTTCAAAGTTAAAAGAAGATGGAGATTTCAAAATTTATTTTACTTCTTGGACAGGGGCTTTAACCATGGGCTGATTATTTTGTTCTTCATTTCCTTTATTTGGTGCAACCTCTATTTTAGTAGGGGGTTTTGATTTTTTAGGTTGATTGGATGTACTAGGATTTCCCTCTTTCTGTTTGGACCTCAAGTTGTACTTATTCCGATTTTCATTTGTCTTCTCTCCCTTACTTAACTCATTTAGCTGACTTTTCATTAGAGAATATTCATAAGCAAATTGAGTTAGGTGAGGGGAAGTAGATGTGTCTCCCAGACAATTAATTTCTTGATCAACCTCCTCATTTTCTTCTTCTTCATCATCATCAACTAGATTGTTTTGAAGAGGAGTCTGAACCTTTTGATCATCTTTATTCCTCTGATCTCTTTGAAGAATTTGAGGATCATTGTTTTGTCTCCTAAAGTTGTTTCTGTTTCCAAAATCTTGTGTGTTCCTATTTGTTTGTCTCCCCTCTAATTGCAAGTTTTCCATTTCTACATAAAGGGATTTGACTAATTTAGTTAATTCATCCACCCGAGGGTTAGATGCTGAAGCATAAGAAGTGGAAGTTTCTTCCTTTTATTTCCTCCTATCCCTATCAGATTTTCCTCTTAGTTTATCAACAACCAAAATATTTGATTCTACCTCTAAAGCAACATCTTGCATGTGAGCTAGTGAAGTAGATATTTTCTCTCTCAAAAGAAGAAAAAATTCAGGGTCAAAGGCACTAGTGTAGGTTATCTTGGTAGAGGTTTGAGTAGGTTTGATCTCTGTAGGAATTTTACTATACATCTTATTGAATCTCTTTGAAAATTTTGAAACTGATTCTCCCTCTTTTCTTTTTAGTGCCCCAAACTCCGTAATATAATACAAAAAATTCATCTTATCACCCAAATACTTTAAGAAGGCATCATCAAGGGATTCAATCCCAATAATAGATCCATGAGCTAAACTCCTAAACCATTTTCTAGCTTTACCATCAAGGATTTTTACAAAAAATCTCATCCAAACATACTCATTCTCAATGTTCAGATTATCAACATAGCTATAAAAAGATGCAAGGTGTTCCTATGTAGTTGTGTCCTCTTCTCCTGTGAACTTGGGCATATACTTTAGATAATATCCTACTGGGAGAGAATTCATAGGTTGAGGAAGCACTATAGGGGCATACATATAAACCACAATAACACCCATTCTATTCCTAGGAGGATTTGCACCTGCCATTGGATTAGGAAGAGGAAGATTATAAATCCTAGGTGAACTGGGAGGTGGTTTGACAGGAAAAGTTGCAATATGTATTTCATGTATCTTAAGAAAAGGAGGAGTATAATATGGAGGGGTTTCAAGATTAACAAAAAGTGGTTGAGTCTTGGAAGTAGATGGGGAAAACTCAAGAGGGACAGAGGTTCCTTATTCTTTGGTCACAACAAGTTTGAAAGAATGAGGAGAGGGAGAACCTAAAAGGGGAAATTCCTCTATACTCTCAGTCCTAGACCAATTTACAATCTCAGGGGATGCAAGAACATCAAAATTATCAATAATTTCTTCTTTCAACCGAGGAGAACAAGATGAGTATTCAACAAGAAATTATCCTATTTTAAAATATTCAGAAGCTTCAATAGTAGGTAATTTAGAAATGCTAGATATATCTACTAGTGTTTGAAAAGTAGATTCAGGTAAGTCCCCATCATTACCTAAGAAAATAGATGAGGATTCTCCTTGAGAAACTTTTTCTTTCTTGATGATCTTTTTTGGGTCAGCTTGAGGTGCAGCTAGAGGTAAATGTGGTGTAGACCTTGTGTGTCTACCTTTGGGAGCCACAACTAAAACAATGGAGTCTCCAGGTGAAATCTGCAGTCTTTAGTGTACTGATTAATGTGCACCTCAAAATCAATATTTTCTCTGTTGTACAACCCAGGGGAAAATATTCAATTCGTTCCCCAAAAACGGTGCCAAGAATGTTAGCACTAAAATTCACACTCTGACTATTAAAGTGTAAGCTCAACACCCATCAATAGGTTAAATATAAGTTTTATGATAAGGTATAAAAAGGATGAAAACTCAGGAGAATAACATAAATCACAACTTAATTCACACAATTTGCATCAGCAAATATGGCTCTGAATAACTTTGATCATCGTTTTAGAAAAAAAAGGATGAGTAGGTGGAAGACTTAATAAGAAGAAAGTGAATTATCTATCAGCTACATCAGACAGTATGAAAAGCATATAAAGCAGAACTCTCTGACACAAGAAAATATTATAATCAAAGAGAGGAATTCTGATATATCTGTAAACAACATTACAACAGATCCTCTATTGCAATAAGTTATAAATTAGTCAAATTATTATTTCACTGATCTGTAATCAGAATTAGAAAGACAACAGAGAGGTAGGAAAAATAATTGTTTTTCATTATCCAAAGAATCTTATATCTGATACATAAAAGAGAAGGTATTTCTGTAATACACAATATCAAAAGTGAGTCCTCTCTTACACCATTTGAACCCTTTATCAAACTTACAATAGTGTTTTTATAATCTAGACTGTTAGTGACAACACTATAATTCGAATAAAAACCTTATCATGGGATCCTTGTGCCCTCAAAGTGGCATGGAAATAGGTGGATAAAAGAAAACAACAAAATGCTAAAATTTAGGCTAATGTTGGCAATGTCTTCAACATCTTCTTTATGGCTGATGAAGTGTCCCTTTGAGCGCTTCTCCTTTTGGAATATGGCCTCCCAACTCATAACTAACCATCACACAACTGGATCACATCCATATTTGAAACCTGGAAACTTTTCCTCCCTTCTGAAACTCCCAAACCCGAGTTCGTAGTGCCAATTCGCAACATCTGTCTCTATTAGCTAGTTCATAGCACTAGGCACTGCGAACTTTCCTGTAGCAACTTATTTCATCTTATAAGCCTTAAAATGTTCCAAAAACTATCTCCAATACCAAAAATTGTTGTAACCACTTACAATCTTGGTATATAACAAGAAGAGAACATCCCAAGAGCTAAACATGGTTGATCAAGCATAACCATCCTCAAAATTGCAAAATGAAAAAACAGGAAACTTGCCAAAAACTGATATGGGTTAAGGTGTTCAAATTCTTCATTTTCTAAAATTGGAGCTCCTCCTAGTAGAACATTTAGCCCACATATCCATATTTTTCTTAGCTAACTCCTCTTTGAAAGGATGTAGCTCTGCCTTTAGTTCTTTGATTTGTGCCTGGTAAGCTCTATTATGCCTGAAGAGGTTTTTGAGCTGCATGTGGAGGGGAAATAACCTCTTAGCCAATAAGTTTGCTTTGTCAATAGTTTCATTATGCTTATCTAGTGTCTCATTCAACTTCTTCTTGAAGTCCAAATATTTCTTTTTCATCTTCTCAACCTCAACTCTTGCTTCTTTAAGCCGTCTTTTCAATATTTTAAAGGTGGGATTTTCTTGAGGAGTAGTTACATCAACAATATCGATGGGCTCCTCAACAACTATAGATTTTCCTTTCCTATGGGATGAAACTCTTACTGCATCTTCCTTCACATGGATCTCCTTCTTGGCTGCTGCTATGGTGAGAGGCCTCCTAGATTTGACCTTGTCAGTTGCACTGGGTGAAGGGAACACCAAATTTCTACCTCTTAGGTCTGTGGGTTTTCTTGAAGGAACCTTCATTGGAGTGGGATCTGGCATGGGTGAAGCTTCCCTTTGTGAATATTGTGAAGGTATTCCTTCTTCATCTCCCTTTTTGGATTTATCAACTTTAGCAGTCATAATACTCTTTCTTTTTTTTCTCACCTATGAATACACAATCTTCTCATCAGGAACAAGGCTTTGCAACTTAGACTGTGGAGTGGGGGAAAAATTTAGCTAAAACTGTGAGGAAGTGATGAATTTTTCTCAATCTATGTTTATCTTTCTCAATTCTTACATCACTAGCATTTTGATAAGGCATGAGTGGAAAACAATAGTGTCCACTTTCTTGGATTTGTCCTGAACTCTGTGAACCATCTTGCCAATACTTCTAAACAAATAAAAAGGGATGTTTATAGCTTTTTTCCCTGTGAAGTGTAACAAAAATTTGATATGGCATTGGTATACCATGTTAAATCTTCCCTTATAGGTGAAATACCTCTGAATGACCTTCAACATTTTATCAAAACCTTCAAGCATATGATTTATGGGTACCCATTTGGACATATTGTCTTCCTGGTATTCTGGTTTTAGGAACTCCTTGGAGAAAGAGTAATTTAGTGTCATAGCCTTGAACCACTTTTCTCTAGTGCTAGGTATCCCTGTTGAAGCGGAGATGGACAATTATGAAACTTCAAACTCTAATATTCCAACCCTAGTTTTGGTCCCATTGAAATTTTATTCAAATTCCATAGCCACCTCTAGGTGCCCCCTTTGCATTCTTGACAAAAACTGATACAACCTACCCTTTGGAAAGCCTCTCTGATCAAGGGTTCAGAATAAAAAAATGCATATCATAGGGCTCTGCCCTTAATATTTTACCTCCCATATGAGTCTTTTTGCGCTATGGATAGTCCATGACTATTGTTGAGGAATGTTTTATGTGAGTTGTAATAACATGTAAGTGTATGAAAACAAAGATATAAGATACTAGGATTTTGATGGTGAACTGTTTTCAACAAGATGATCTTGTACAAACTTTATACAATACACTTTATGTACATTCAAGGATGAGAGAGCACAATCTTCAATTAGATGATATAAAGATAGGAAAATGAAATTTACAATAAGAGAAAGACACCAGTGAATTATCTGCGTGAGACGAAGATTTTATGATAATACAAGTATCCTTTAGCAGCATGAACAATGCATGCAATATTTAAACCTAATATGATAGTTGATCAACCAAAAATCCAATCTGAAATGGATGTAGAGTCACTCCTTTGAATTTGAGCTTTCCAAGTATGCAGAGGAAGGATTTAAAAAAAAAAAGGAACAAAGGATTCACAATGATGGATTTGCAGCACAAGGTTTGCAGTGCCAGAAATGAGAGTTTGCAATGCCAGAACAAGGGTTTGCAGCATTGGGAAATACCAGAGGAGAAAGTGAATTCTAGTAGTGATAAGTATGGAGGAGGTGTTAAAGGTGATGAGGTTTAATGAAGGAGGTTCATAGCATGAAGTAAATGGTTATGAAAGAAGTCAACACCAACATAACAGAGTTCGCAGCGCCGAGGGGTGAGACCAACAAAAAAATCTCCTTCATCCTTTAGACACCATATAAGTCTTCAGGGAGTATTTGATGAACTTGTGTTGGTTGTTGATGTCATTGAATTTGAACGAGAATGTTTGCAAGTAACTCAACCTTAAAATATCCTCTTCAAAACGTTCACAGTGCTAGGTTCCCAATGCCTGTTTGTAGCACCAGGTTCGCAACACTGAGCTCAAATATGATTTTCACACTTGGAGAAAATAGTTAGAATCCTTTATAACATAATCCCTAGGAATTTGTTTAAAATATCAGCTCTGAAAATTATGAGATATTGTTTGATACGATCCATAAATGAAATAATGGAAACGAATGCATGGTGTACCTTTGAATGCACTGCGAACTGTACTAGTGAGTTGGAAGCATGCATATCAAAACTAATTTGACAACTAAACAAGTAAATATGACAGGGGGGGTTCTGCGTACAGGATAGAGGTGTGATGTGTAGGGCCGATGATGGATAATTTGAAAGATGTGACTCATGAAGCTTTATTCGACTTGTTATGATAACAAGGCATAACCCAAGGACTCTATACCAAATCCAAAACTATCCTTAGCTTATTTAAATAAAAAATAAAAAATGACTTATGGAAAAGGGACATAAAAACCTAAAACTTAATGAAAACCTATGACTCAAAATCAAAACTGAAAATATTTTTGAACCTTTAAATTCTATGTGATAATAATATATTCTAATTTTAATAAATATGATTTGATACCAATTGTAGTGGATAAGGATATATATGGGGGATGAAAAATACACAAGAGAGGGGAATTCCTAGGGAGTGTCTAAGAGGGGTGTAACCAACCCAATCACCTAGGTCGGGGCATGCAACTACAAATCTTCTATGTTCGAGCTCTGATACCAATTTGTAATGTCCCCGACCACCCAAGTCGAGCCACGCCACTCCATAAACAACTCTGACTCTATTTTTGATAGTCAAAACTGTTAGGATATTTAGACACTTAGAAGTTAGTTAAGATCTACTTGGTCTAATATGTCGTTAGGTAAAAGTGTGTTTCTTAGTGTGTTTCTTTAGTATGCATTAGTATGCATTTGTAGTTAGGAAATCTGATGGTCACGATATGTTCCCGACATAGAGTGATCCGATGGTTCATACTGTCCTCGATCTTAACAATCATTGATTTGTGGCTTAACACCCGATTGGTCCATGGAATCTATTTTAAAGAGAACGAAGGGTCATTTTTTGATGATTGATTGTGAGAAAATCTCTTGTAAAATCTCTCTGTAATATTTTTCTTTGCATTAATAAACTGCTCCAAGTGGCTGCGTTGGCTGGGGTCGTGGATGTTTCCCCGTAGGGGTTTTACCACGTGAAAACATCGGTGTGTTGATTTTTGATCTGGTTATGTGAGTGGTTACTGAAGGTGTTCATCCTCTATTGGAATACCTGTGTTGTTGAACATGGTATCAGAGCCTGTTTGAAGACCCGCTCATGTTGAAGATCAAGATCGTGAAGCCGAGTTTCCTCATCTCCACTTTATGTCATTTCCATACATTTCTGAGCTGAGAGGACTATTCCATTGCGTCTGGAGTGCTTGTTTCAGTCATGAACACTTTTCATTTCACTCGAAAAGGTTTCTGTTTGCCCAAGATACGACCATTACAGTCATATCCAGAGGTATAAAGCTTGAATACGCAATTTTTTATTTTTTTTGCAGAGTAGTATTTTGGTTTTATTTCATTTTTATTTATTTATTTCCGAGTTGCTACTCTTTTATATCTGCGTATGCTCTTTTCCCCGTGCCCTGTGCGATCTCAGAAAATCAGAAACAGATAGGAAAAGGTGCATCTTCTAGGTAAGCTAACCGAGATCTAATCCTTATTGTCATCGAGAAGAATTTTTTTTTTCTTGTGTGAAAAGAGTTTTTTTTAGCATGCTCTCCAAGGTCATCTTCCACAACAACAACAAAAACACCCCCAATCCTCCTTCTGAACATTACAATATGTTTTTCTAGATCATTTGGTTAAAAGTTGCCTTATTAAGTAAGAGGTCTTGAGTTCAAGTCTCTCTTCTGTTACCTTTTTTGAAAAAGTTCATGCTAAAATTGTAAAGTGTATTTCACTTCAAGTATAAAAGTGAATCACTATAAGTAGCTTTAATATTTTATTTTAGATTTATTTATTTTGCATGCAATTTTTCTGTTATAAAGTAACTTCATTGTAAAAGTGATCCCCACTTCTCTTTATAAAAGTGGGTCACTTCATAAAGCAACTTACACAATCATGTGGTCATTTGGTTACTAATTGTGCCCTTTTTTTAAAAAGGGCATAACTCTAACATTGGAAGTCCGTTTTCAGTGTTGTTTTTTTTTTAAACCACATAAATTTTTGAGTTCTTTCCATCTAGATCATCATTTTCAGTTTTTAAATCCACATTATCTACATATTTAATATGGATTCTACAAGTACTGTCTTGCTTACCAACAACAACTACTTCCAATGGAAATCTCATATGGAAGATTTATTAAGA
>JZKD02S2021075.1:937974-969253 GCA_000966675.3 Picea glauca
GGTTTGCTACCAGAAAGTATAAAAAATGTCTAATCAGTTTTTATAAGCGCTTTATTTTATGGTTGTTGTTACTCAATAGGAAAATGGCATGAACAATATGGTGTTTTGACTGACTCAGAATTTATGCAAAGAGATGAAGATGCAATCTTTTCATTTCGATGAAATCTATGCTATGAGAAGGATAAAACATTTATCATTCCCATATACACAATGTCCCAAAATATATTAAACTTATCAATATCAAGATTCTCAAGAAATGAGAAAAAGGTATTGTACACCAATTTTCGGAATTTAAGACCAAAAAATGCCAAGAATCATGGAATTCTGCTACTTCAAATGCAAGGATGCCCCCAATCTAATATAAAGCAAGAAATTAAATCTTTTTGTTTCAAAATTTTCACTAAAAGTAATAATGAACTTTCTTAAAACAAAGAAACCCAAACTAAAAGTTTTCTTTTAAAGCGAACTATTCAGAAGAAATCTGATCTTTCCCTAAACAATTCTAAAGAAAACACAGGCTTTGGAATTGAAAGACACTCAAAGCAAAGGGCTAATCCTTCAAAACCAAACAAAGAAAGGATGGCTAAAAGAAACTCAAAGAATGTCAAGCAGATTGTAAACAGATCAATATAGTCTCCAAAAGTTCAATCCAGTTGATCAAAGAAAAACTGGGCATCAAAAGATAGGAAAGCCTAATTCCAAACAAAAATTTCAAATGCGTTTGCAACCTAGCTATAGGGTGCAGTGCAAAAATCAATTAAGTTCATAGGATGGACATAGGTAGGGTGCGAACATGTCGTACTGGATTACACATTAGGGTGCGAACTTCAGTGATTCTCACAGGCCATAGTAAGGTACAATGAGAGAAGGTTTGTAATCAAGAAAAATTTGGAAAAAGGACAAAAAATTTGAGTAAACTTTCAGATCCAGAGAGTCTGGATGGATTTCCAACAGACTCAGAGACCATAAATCAAGCAATCAAAGCAAGGGAAACTAGACTAACTAGGAAACAATCCGTTCCCCAATATGGTCGCCAATTTTGTTATTGTATAAATTGGTAGGTGCAGACACTAACTGATCTCCCTAGATCCACCTAGATCTAGAACAAAACACACCAGAACATGACACTTTCCTTAAGTTTTATATTTAATTTACTAACTAAAGAGGGATGTGTGACATACCATTTAAATGCCGCTTCCTCTCGCCATCGTCATCCTAGCTCTGTTCCAACGCTCATACAATGATGAACCTGCAAAAGCACACAACCAACCAAAGTGATAGTAATAGCATAAACTCAATATAAACCTATGTATGTGATCAAGGAATCATACAATAAAACACAACAAGCTTTATAGGAAATAATCATATTACTGTATCATATTAAATGTGAAAGAGAGATTACAACCATGGCCTTGATGTCGTAAGGTCCCTTCCAACTATCCTTCGTTCCTCACACACTTCCACTCCAAGAATTTTGAGAGAAAAGATCTGATAATATTCACAATCTATCTTGACAAAGGAAAAACTCAAAGACATTCCAACCAAGCTAATAATTCCAAGCCAAATCCAACTTAGCCCCTCTCCATGAAAGCTCCTCTCCTTTTATAAGATGAAGAGGATAAGGTGAGGAGGTTAGGATGATCCCACTAAATCATGAAAGCAAGTAAGATCCAAACCATTTAGATTCCACCTCACCATGGAAGTTTCTCCTTCTAGAAGATTTGAGAAAACACTCATTTTTCCCATGTGTAAGAATTCTCTCACCCTGCCTATAGAGAATTCTATGAACCCGTCATGACCTAGATATGATGTAGCCTATGAGAATTAGGCATTCTCGCACCCTAGCTATAATGCAGCCTGCAAACTTCCTTTTTTATAGGTTTTTTCCAAAGGAAAATGCAATTTTTTTCTCAAGAAAAGTTCTTCTCCCTTCCTTCTTCAGGAACTCAGGCCACTGACCCCTTCGAAGGCAACGTATAGGTTTACATCATTAACGGTCATAGGGATGAAGAAAATAATGTGTAACACCAGGGATGCATAAATCCTTGGCACATATCTACCCATGTCCTCCACTGTTTCATCTCGCTGTACATTGTAAACATCCCTACCTTTTCACCTCTGTGAGGACAATATCTAAACCTATGGTCCCCTTTAAAACCCCAACATTTCATAGGTGGTTGTATTGGCCCTTGAATCTCTGTGTCAATCGTTCTGGGTTCTTTAGGCGTTTTTTGTCCTGGTGGATTATTTCTGAATAACGATGGCTTATCTCCCTTCTTCCTCTGATCCATCTTGAATTTCTTATTGTCTTCCCAATCCTTTTGGAAATCTAGCCTTACATTTTGTTGATCATATAGGCATTTATATCTCCTTATTGTATTTTCTAATGTCTTGGGGTCATCATATTGTATTTTGTCACTTATGAACGATGGAAATCCACTTAAATACCTTTGAATTTTGACTGTCTCATCTTTGATGAAAGAGACATACTTCAGTAGTTCCAGAAACCTTCTCTCATATTCATCTATGGTCATACTTCCAAGCTTGAGTTCAAAGAACTCTTTCATTTTCTTGTCATAGTATCTCTTACTCAAGTACTTCTTCTCAAAATACTTCTTGAATTCCCTCCAAGTAACACTTTTCTCTACAATGTGTTGTACCTGCACAAGTTGATCCCACCACATAGAGGCCTTTCCTTTGAGTTGATAGATAGTGATTCTACCTTCTGCATGAGAAGAATAATTATGCAATTGAAAATACTTCCTCATGCCTAGTAACCATGTTTCTGCATCTTCATCCTTCTTTTTCTCACCATCAAATGTAGGAGGTTTGATTTTGTTCATTTCTCCTCCTAGCTTATCCACCCCATATCTCTTATACCGTCTGATAGGGGATAGACTCGAGTTGTTTCCTTCTCTCTTATTGGAATGCCTTTGGGAATGATGGTGATGTTTACTAGCACTTTTTACTTTTCTTTTCTCCTCTGAAGGTGTGTGACTCCCAGATTTACTTGAGCTACTCTCCCTAACCATTTTCTTTTCTAATCTGCTCAAACCCTCCAATAAATTCATGTTGAAGTCATCCTGCTACTCTTTGGATTTCATAAGCCTTTCATTATTGGCTTTATGTCTTTGGACATCCTTCTGCAAATTCTTAATGGTATCGGCCATATTCATATCTTCATTCCTTTCTTCTCCATTTCCGTTCGAGTTCGTTCCTTCCATGCCCAAATGGACATCCACCCCTCTACTCCCATCTTGCTGACTGTAATTCCCCTGTGCTTGTTCCATTCCTATGGACTCTGCACTGATATGATCTGATCGAGTTGCTGTTAATTTTGCAAAACGTGCAACCATCGAAACTTATCATGCTAACAATTCAACAATTCATGAGAATATGCACCATTTTGATTCAATATACACATCATAATTATCACTCCCGATTTCCTGGTGTTATCACCATGACAATTCTAGATAAGACCTAAGTATCGAAAACATAGGCACGCAGTGCCTTCCAAGATACACTTGTGCAAGAAGGTGGTTTTCCAAAACCACTTTCTCCAATATGCAATATCACATGTCTCAACATGTCAAGTCCACCACTCGTGGAGTAGGCGATGGCTTAGTCAAATCACCCTGCTTCGCTTGTTCGGTACTTCACAGCCATGTGATGTCAACTGAATGCCACCATGTAATGAACTCAAAAGCTAATCATTCGAAATGGATTGGCAGAGCATGGAAACCCAACACTCTTGTACGTAATCCATCTGTGCTTCATAAATGGAATTTTGTAATTACCACTCCCCAAGTATGAAGATATCTATGTATCCATAATCGAAGTAATCTCCAAACTGCTCAACTTTATGCTCTATGTAAAAACACCTTTCGGTATCCACAACCTGATATACATGGACAAGGCTAAATTGAGTGAGAAGGGTACTTGCGCACATCCTAGCAAGTAAGTTTCACAAAGATCCGGCTATAGACTCGCGATTGGAAGTCAGGATGAATCCCAGTATGAAGGATTTAATCATCAACAAGCCAACTGCTAAGAATAAAAGGAGAAACCAACATAAGAAGGAGGAATCTACGACTGAAGAAGCCGAAAGTGTTGGAGAGAATCAACTGGTCTAGTTAGATTCTTCCTTAAAGGCGGAGATCGCTACGCTGAAGTAAGACTTCAACTAAAATAAGCATGTCTCAACGAATTTTGAATAACTGGTAGTGGAGGTAAAGAGTACTAGAGATGATAGGCTTGTTCTTTAAACGATCGTTTTCACAATAGGCTAACTACTGTCATCCCCCTTTTGTAATTTTGTGATTAATATGACTATATAAATACATAAAAAAAATTTAGACTGTCTTATTACATTTTCTATCTGGTGATGTTATGAATCTTGTTTTATTTTATAATAAGTTTTTCTTGTAATCTTATATTTTATTTTCATCTATCTAAATTAGAGGAAATTAAAACTCGGAATTCTTTTTAATTAATGCTTCGATGCGGTTGTGTGTTTCTTTTTCTTTTATTATTATGCAATTTAAACTCAGACTCGTCGCCTTCCAAGCGACTTCGCGCGCACTAAACTTTGACCTATTCATTTATATTTATCGTGCATAGCGATATCACAAGGTAAAATGATTTTTCACGCACCTAAATCTACTGTGCATTTCTTCTTCGTGGCACCGACAACTTACGTGCACTACTCTTGCGTTGTGCGTCAATATCCACTGCACACAGTTTTGGTACCGTGCACTGATATTCCACATGCATTTCGTACTATGCATGCACCATGTCAAGTTTAACATATTCCATTGTGCCCAATTATCTGTGCACACTACTAAATACATCGTCGTGAAACAACTTATACTCATACTTATGCGCGTACCAAAAAATCTCCTTTGCGTTAAGCAATACTTGCGCACCCCATGTGCACATTACTACCGTGTAAGGCTAAATTCAGTGCGTGCATCCACACGTTATGATATTCCGTGCGGTGCCACAATTTAGCGTGCACACTGGCATGCCAATGTTTTTCCACGCGGTGCCAAAATTTACCGTGCACGCCAACACGCCAACCTTTTCCATGGATACTCCGTGACTCCAATTTTGGTCACCTCGAAATTACTCTTCTGTGAATATTCGCTTCAAATGAACCCCTCTGGCCCATCCAAGCTCAGTGTTGAATTGAAGATCTGATACCAATCTGTAACGTTCCCTCGGAAACCTGCAGGCCGGGGTACGCCACTCCAGAGAAACCTCTCATGCTCTGATACTAATCTATAATGTTCCCCTAGCCACCCACAGGCCAGGGTATGCCACTCCAGAGAAACCTCTCATGCTTTGACACTAGTCGGTAACATTCCCAACCTTTACAGGCTGGACCATGCTACTCTAGGGAAACTTTTTCATTCCCTTTTACTGCGGAACATATTGTAACATACTCAGTAGTCAACTGAGCTATACCACATAAATTTACTCTTTAAACTGCATGAAACTAAAACATATACACAGAACATTCTTGTGGAAGATTTACATATAAACATAAACAAACAATTACTTTTGGTAATATACAATTTTTATACTGAAATAACAGTAACTACAGATATGCGGAATTTACAGGGAATTACCCATAAACATACAGGAAATTATAATCACATATATGATAAACCATAACATAGGTGTGTAAATAACAAAGCAACATATCATTTTATAATACAATTGGTACTTATCTTAGAAATATTGTCACCAACTGCATACAGACCATCCATGAACCTCCCAGCCATAGGCTACATTGTTCATCACTCTCAACAGCGAGTCACCCCCGAGCATGAACTGAACTCCACCTAGGGAAAAGGGTTCCTATCCAAGCTAAGGCTCATGGGAAATAGGAAAGACTCTGTCTCAGGTTCTCACTCAACTAACAACCTACAACCTCTCATTACCCACATGCCTGTCCCACCCAAGTATGTGTGCCCCTTCTCTACTCAACAGTCCCTCGGCTGCCCCACTTCCCTTCCAGGGCTTCAACAACAGGCCATACCGGAAGTCTCAGAGCATTGTAGCTACAGTTTAGCACCTTCGGGATTCAATCCCCATCAATTCTCTCGCTCAGAGAATTGCTCACGGGCTTGACAACTCGCTTCTTGAATCTCGCTCCAAGCTAACCAGGTACACCAACCGAAAAGGGCTATAGAAATAGACTCCTGAATGGTGAAATGGTTGTCTCAAGGATAACAAAATGCATGAGTGAAAATGGTCATGGAATCATTGACTAGATAACTAAGTGTGGAAAGAATCACTATGAACTCTTCGTGGAAGTGATTGTGAGAATGATGGTCAGGCTACCGTAAGGTATCCTGTGAAAAAAATCACCAAATGAGCTAAGCCCCCCCCCATGATATGAATGCATGTCTCCAACTTGACACTTGTCATATCAGAAGTTACTTTGGTCCACTTGTCCCCAACTTTAGAACTATGGATAAAATAATTATCCATACATCATGCTTTAGGAAATATTAATATAATATTCCCTTGAATTTTGGCCCTCCCTTTCCCTAACTGGTGAAGTTCAGTCCCCCATCTCTTTTATCATGGTCGGTCTATGCACGTCGATGTATTTTATATTAATCATGAGTCATGTACAAAGTAGGCGCATTTCCTTTTGACATCTAGGCATTCCGGCCTAATACCAAAACATAAGCATCCCAACTTATAATAACCAGCTCACCAGCCTATAACACATATCATATGCATGAGGCTCGTTATCCTTCATATTGCGCACACCTTAGTTACTACACGCGGTACCCTAGAATGTGCATATTACATCATTTTATTGCACAGTTCATGCGCTCACTATGCCACATGACATGCATTACCAAATGAGGTCAAAACAACTCACCAGTTTAAGTACATTTATATTATATTTACAATTGGGTTCGGCCGAGGGATATTACATCCAATGTCTTAGGATCATCATATTGAATCTTGTCACTGATAAAGGATGGCAGGCCACTCAGATACCTATGAATATTAACGGTCTCATCCTTGATGAAGGAGACATACTTCAATAGTTCTAAAAATATCCTTTCATACTCATCAATGGTCATGCTGCCCAATTTGAGTTCAAATAAATCTTTCATCTTTTTTTCATAATACCTCTTGGTTAAGTATTTCTTCTCAAAATGTTTCTTGAATTCCTTCCAAGTCACATTTTTCTCTGTAATGTGTTGCACTTGTACAAGATGGTCCCACCACATGGATGCCTTTCCTTTAATATAGTAGATACAAATTCTTTGTTCTGCATGAGAAGAATAGTTATTCAATTGTAATTACTTCCTCATGCCTAACAACCATGTCTTAGCATCTTCATCCTTCTTGTGTTCACCATCAAAAGTAGGAGGTTTTTTGTTATTCACTTCTCCTCAAAGTTCATCCACCCCTGACCTCTTATGATGCTTCCTGATAGGGGATGGACTTGAGATTCTATGTGCTCTCCTATTGGAATTCCTTTGGGAGTGATGGTGATGTTTGCTAACACTCCTTGTTCTTCTTTTCTCATCCGGGGACCTGTGGCTTCTTGATTTGCGGGAGCCACTCTCCTTATCCAATTTATTTTCAATTCTATCTAGGATTTGCATTAAATTCATATTGAAGTCTTCCTTCCGCTCTTTGTCTTTCATAAGCCTTTAATTATAATCCTTGTGACTCTGGACATCTTTACGAAATTTTCTATTGGTTTCTGCCTTATTTAAGTTTTCATCCTTTTCCTCTCCATGTCCATTGGAGCTTGTTCCTTCAATACCCAAATGGACATCCATTCCTATAATCTCATATTCACGAATGTAATCCCCCTGTGTATCCTCCATTTCTATGCACTCTGTTCTGATTCTAATATGATCAAATTGCTGTTAATTTTGCAAAATGTGCACGCAACAAAACTTTGTCAGGCTAATTGTTCTCAATAATTTCATGAAAAATGAACCATTTTGATTCATTAATATATCAGACTTATTTCTATTGATTTCCTGAGAAATTGATTGTTCAGATCCAATTTATGGGTGAACAATTATCTTCTATTGTTCAATACCTTTCCAATCCCTGCTTCCATTCTCAATTCTGAATTTTGAGAAGGAAGTTATGGATACTTGAATTTTTTTTCTTTTTAATGATGAAATCCCTATACATGGATTCTTCCATCTCAGATTCGAATTGGATCTTGGATCCTCTTTTTAGGTTTACAGGCCTTCTTTACTTCATTAGGTGTAGGTCTGTACAAATCAAAAAACACACGGGGTCCTTCTCTAAACACTTCTCTGTTTTCAACAACAATTTTCAGGCACTAGCCCTTATTCTTAGGCCCTTTAATGCATGTGACCAAGGGCAATGAACAAGTGCTGGCTGCAAGGTGCTTATCCTATGCTTCGGGCCTCCGGGGCTCTGGAACTTCAGGCTTCGAAGGTTTTCCTTTTACCTCACCTCATTTATTATGAACGTTGATGTGGCGAACTTTCGAACAAATGCTTCTTCAGAACTTCGGAGCTCCGACACTTCGGAGCTTCGGGATTCAAAATATTTTCCTTCATCACAATCCATTTCCTCCGAATGAAAAATATCCAAATGTTCAAAGTATTATCAATAATCACACACCAAAGGATTTCTATGTGTCGAAAGCAAGGAGTTTACACATGGCCAAACTGATAGGTGACATGTGGCCCAATCAATGGTTGACACATGTCTAGTTCTCATTAGAAAAAAAGACATACCAAATGCATGAAACGGATTGGCATGTGGCATGTGTACAATGGTCCACATCACCTTATGTGATGTCAGAATGCCACGTCACTTTGACATTCTATGACTTTGGAATTTTGAGCTTCGACAAACTTTACACTTGCACACCTCAAATCTCCCAAATGTTGAATTTCTGAAAACCTGATGACTCACGGATCGACAATCCTCCTTCTTTGTTTAGATATACATTCAACATTTTTTTTTCCGGGACTCTGGGATTCAGATAATTTCCCATTAGAACTTAAATTTTCTCCTGAAGGTCGGAATGGTGAATCACCAGAGTTTAGTCAACAACCACGCACTAGAGGAGTGCTATGTGGAAAAACAAAGAAGTAGACACATGGACCAATCAGGCGGGTGACATGTGCCATGTTCTAATTGGCACAATGAGTCTTTTAACAGAAAAAAACACACTAACATGTGGCATGCACGCTGTGTTCCCACATCACCCCAGGTGACGTCAACAAGCCATGTCACTTTGGTGCTTCATGACTTTGAAGCTTCAGGCTTTGAAAGTTTTCTCTGTAACATCCCTAAAAAATTCCAAACACCAAACTCCTGAATAGGTCCACGCTACTTTTGGTGATGTCATCAAGCCACGTCATTCAATCACTCCGATACTTTGACATTTCGAGCTTCAGAGGATTTCACAACTCCTTCCTTCATTTCCTCTAAACATCAAACTTCAGACATTTCTGAACCTTCCTTAGTTTTGTTGTCATCAATTATAGTGGTGACATGTGGCCCCATCGATGAGTGACATGTGTTAGGTCACAATTGTTATTAAGAGCCTGTTAAAGGTACACGACAAGGTGACATGTGGCATGATTAGGGTAGGTCCACATCACCCTAGGTGACATCATCATGCCACATCATATTTGACACTTCGGGACTTCAACACTTTGAGCTTCGGGAGATTCCACTCCAGCACACCTTATAACACCCGAATGTCGAACTTCCGGACAAGTCCACATTACTCCGAGGCTCTGAGACTTCGAGGCTTTGAGACTCTGAGTATTCAAAGGTTTCTTCTACATCACCCATCAAAGCTCCTGAATGCTGAATTTATGAATTGACCCACGTAACTCATGGTGACATCATTATACTACATCACTCAAGCATTCCCAGACTTCAACACTTCGGGCTTTGGGAGTTCCCACTCTAACACACACCATAACTCTCGAACGCCAAATTTTTTAAGTCTTGTTCGAGTCCATGTCACTTTAGGTGATGTCATCATGTCACATCACTCTGGTGCTCAGAGACTTCAAAGGGTTTCTTGACTTATCACCATGTTTCTCCCAAACTCTAAACCATTGAATGACTACTTCTCGAGACTTCGGGACTCCGGGGCTTTGGAACTTCAGAGCTCCGGGCTTCGACAGTTTTTCACTGCTGCAATTTTAAAATGGCCAATGGGGTGAAGTATGAAGGAATTCGGTGCTTAACCTCCGTGCAACTTCTCCAGATCCAATGGTTGTGAGGGGTTTGTCCCTTCCCAAATAAATCCAACGACCCAAATTTAAATTTTGTGGCTCCAAACCCACTATTATTGTGGTCTCTTTTCTTTGTTGACTTTCTTGAATCGCTATACCTCCTGAGATTCTGAATACAACCAAGGTTTTCTTGTGGTGCCTTCTTGGCACTTAAGGACACTTTGAAGTTTTATTTTTTTCCATCTCGACAAAAATTCCCTTTGAACTTTTTCTTCAATAACCACTTACACGTCCCAATTTAGGCTCAGTGTTGAAAACTGGGCTCTAATACAATTTTTGTAACCACCCCAACCACCTAGGCTGGGGCATGGGACTACAAATTTTCTTTGTTCGAGTTTTGATACCAATTTGTAACGTCCCCAACCACCTAAGCTGGGCCACACCACTCCATAAACAATTCTCACTATGTTTCTGATAGTCAAAACTGTCCATACCCATGCATCGATCTGTTGGAATATGGCGCATAGAGATCTTTGCAGAACATCATACATATAAACTTAAACATATAATATACATTCTACTAATACACAAATTAATGTAGAAATGACAACAATCTTCTACAAACAACTTACATAGGAAATATTATAAATATCAAGACATGTACAGGATACACAACACGAAAATCAACATAGAAATAGTACTTATCTTTTTAATATAAGACCACCAACTGCGTGCATACCTTCCATGAACCTTCCAGCCTTAGACCACACTTATCATCACTCTCAGCAGTGGGTCACCCTCGAGATGGGACTAAAATCCACCCGGGTTAAGGGATTCCTAGGCTAGGCAAGGACAATAGGAAGTTGCACAGTCATCGGGAAGGATTTCCTCCAAGGAGCCAACTCATGCACACAACCTACAACCTCTCATTCCCCACATGCCTATCCCACCCAAGGAAGTGTTCCCCTTCTCTTCTCAACATTCCCTCAAATTCCCCACTTCCCTTCTAGGGCTTCAACAACAGGCCAAACATGATTTCTCAGAGCACCATAGTTGTTGTTGGGCTCCCTCCAGGAGAAATTACTTTCCTAGCAACCTCTCTCACCTGGAGAGAGTCGCTCATAGGTCTAAAAACCTACTTCCTCAATCCCACAGGCTTGAAAACCCACCTCTTCGATTCAACTCTCTGGATGACCAGCCACAAGCTCGGTGAGGGTAACACAGAAAATAGTTAAGGAGCAGAGGTTGGAAACTAGCTATATTCAGTCAAAACGGTTTTGTTGTTAGAAACAACAGATCTCTAAGGTTCAACAAGGGCTCAAGCAATGTACATGTGCATTGTGCTTCTCAAGAAGTACGGTTTAACGCAATTCTTCACAGGTTTTCCCTCTTGTGCGTTCAAGAATATGGGTTGATGATGGAGGGGAAGGTTATCTACATGCTCAATATTTGGGTGTGTGGATGGAAAGATGGAAAAAAATATTGACCAAGATGCTCAAACAACATTTTTCCCCACTTTTATCTGGATGCGCCATGATTTCCACATGGCTTTCTTGGAGCACGAGTCCCTCCACTTGGGATTCATCCCCTTTCCTAGAAAAACTTAGGATAAACTAATATGCTCATCACAATATTTATAAAATAAATATATATTATTCTCTTAGGTTTAAGCTCTTAATATTAGCCCTTTTTCCCCTAGTATCATAGCTCCCCTCCCTTACCCAACCTAGTGTATCTTAGTCCCCCATACTCTTTCATCGTGGTAGTTATACATACAATGGTGTAATTTTATTAATGATATGAGTGATTACATGTACAAAAATAGGCTCACAGACCTTTGCATCTAGGCTCTCCGGCCTAATAAACACATAATCCTCCTAGCTTATAACCATTTGGCTCACCATCCTATATAGCATGTTTACAATTCAGCAGGGGCTCGACCTTGGGGTATTACAAGGGGTCTAAGGGGGAGATTAATTATGGGTATTAATTCAAACCCATATTTCTGAATTTTATTATCATTTGGGGAAACCTTTTATTTTTTTGGTTGAGTGTATGAGGGCCCAATGAATACATGTCATAAGGTGGGTGTGAGAGTCACATCCCATAGTTATTGGAGAGCACGGGGATGAAGTACAATCAACATTGGGCAAAGTGAGCAACCAACTATCTTGGGGAAAATAGAGGAAATTCATATTGGAAATAACAAACAATTTTACACATTCAGTTTACATGAATAATAAGAAGAGAACAAGGGAGAAGAGAATGGGAGCTAAAGCAAGAAGGCTGGGCAAATTCTGCAGCATATTGGAGCGTTTTTGGAGAATTTTGGAGCTGAATATTGAAGAGCCGGGATTTTAGGCATGAAGAGTGAACTCCTAAGAGAGTTGCACTGTAACAAAAAGTGGTTGATGTTGTTTTTTCTGGTAGTTTTCCTGGTAGTGAGTTCCCAGTAGAGATATTCCTGGTTACCTATGCCAAAGAGACCTTGATAAATGAATGGGACACCCAATGGAATGAGATCAGTGAAGGGGTATAGGATTCCTTAGGTTGGGTAGGCCAAGAGGAAGAGATATGGAGGAATTTTAGGATGGCTATAGGAGAATACCAATGGGTTGTGTGATAGTGAGTTGTGAGTGGACTGTGCGAGGCTCCCTTCTCTTATGGATTCCTAGCCCCAACTTGGGGGTGACTTGCTATTGATATTTAGAACAATAGGTCTATGGTTGGGTGGAACATCCTTCCCAAGTAGTTGGTTGCACAAGTATTTTAAAAGATAAGCGTTTATCTATTTTCTGAGTTATTTCATGAGTTTAATTGATGTGCTTAACTCTATGAATGTGAATGGATTATTTGTTTTTGTGAATGAGTTTATTATATGCATTCATGTTCATATAGAATATTGTAGATGCATTTCATTGTGGGTATCAAAATCTGGTTAAAAATGTGTTTTAATCGTAGTTGGTAAGCTACAACAAATGAGTTAGTAGAATAAAATTTTGATTTTATGTGTATTTCCATACTAATGTTCCTTGGTTAAGCTAGGGGATGTTACAAAGGTTATCAGAGATAAATAGGTTACTGAACCTGTATTACCTACCAATATTAGCTTCATAGGTCCTTGGAGTGGGAAAGTACCCATAATCCATTTTACTGACTATGATATTTGCAGCCCAGTCTAGTTCCTCAAGTTATTTTTCCCTAACTATGCACAAGTAATCATGGGTGTAGATGGGAATCAACATATACATACCCAAGAGTGGACCAAGCCCCTTCGACAAGCCAATGTCCTAACACTAGTGGAGTGCCCTCATTTTTTTTGAGTTACGTTTGTCATGGTGTGCTTTTTATTTTTACTGACTTGGTTGCATGGTGGATATCTCTGGTTGGACAACAAATACCCTGGTTGATGCAGAGACTATGCACCGAGTTACAGGTCTTTTGATACAGGGAAATGACCCATCAAAAGTACTCAAATCCAAGGATGCAACATATGATGAGATTTATTCCAAGTATGTGACACATAGAGGGACCCGTGGCATGGTCATTATGGACATCAATGATCGACAAGTCCACGTTCCCACATAATTGATTACATGTAAACTACTCTGGAAGTGACTTAAATATGAAGGCCCACATAGTGTCATCATTTCTTCGGAATGATGCTTAGGAGGATTTCATATGGAGTGGTTGCATTACATACTTAATGAATTTGTGGATGATTTCTTAGAATCCTAGAATCTTGGTAAGGAATTTCACTACAGTTCGATTATTTTGCTTATTTTCATGATCCTAGGGAGGCCCCCTCTAGGCCACGATGACGATGCAATGTGTGCACCAGACTTTGTTTCCCCCTAGTTTCTTTTATTACAATTCAACAAGAATCTATATATTTAGGACGAGAATAAAAAAGCTTTCCATAAATGGTACAACCAACTAATCTAGGACACCGATTCATAATTGTGCATCATGTGCAACACCATCGAAAGGTATGGGTATTATCTTGAATTTGAATGTAATTTTCTTAACGTTTACATTTATCTTAGTGAAAACTAGGGACCCACAATAACCATTCTTCCATTTTTCATCACATAAGAAGACATTCAATAGGGTTTCACGAAATGGCTGGAACACCTTAAAAATAACCCCGAGGACAAGCATGATACACTCGAAACTAGGACCAAGAGAAATTAGGACAGGAAATGAGTCAAATCTGCATGGAAGAAATACCATGGGACATCCCAGGTAGTCGGGATGTGCATGAAGAATTAGGAATAGGATGACCCCACTAGGGCCCTCAAGTGGAAAAATAATCCCATTCTAGCCTCAATAGTCCCATTCGAACTTGGGTCCATCTCAAAACTTGAGAACCCAGATTATATGTCTACTTCCCTCCTAGAGATCCACTCTACCCATATCATTGAGGAAGTTCCAACACCATTTATGTAGACCACCTTGAATCTCGGTTAAGTGAGCATTAAAAGGAGATAAATGACCAGAGACTAGCTAGCGGACTTCCGACATAGGGAACATGAGAACTTGCACCAGGTATCCTAAGCCTCATCAAAGAGATTAAGGGATAATTGGTTATGCAACATAGGATAAAAAAATAGGTTCCAATAAAGTTAAACAATATTTGTCGATAGCTGGCCATTGATTTTCCATCCTACGACTCACCTCAGGAGACACAAATCTACACTACATGTGGCAATACTCAGGGAAGGACACTAAAGCTCGACCCTTTGATTATTATTTATTTTGACTCAACAATTTTTGGGATTGATTTAGTGTCAGCACCTACCCCGAATTTGTAAAATTACATTGCTACCCTCGTAGCAGAGTTAGGAGACAAAAACTAGATACTTAGCCTAGCTTATGAACAACTGCAACAACAACATAATCTAGAGCTAGCTACACATGAAGAGACTCGTGCTTATTATCAACATGATTTGTAGGCCCACCAAGTGCTAAAGGAACTCCATGACGCAAAGGTATCTACACATGCTAAAACTAAATCCTAATATGAAGCAACACTTACTACCCACAAGGAGGTCATGCGCACAATGGACAAGATTTACACGCAATTATCCAGAGCAATGGAAGAGATCCTGGAAGTTTTTGCACCTTGCAATATTTAAGTGGTTAGGCAGTGTGTTACCATATTAGAATCATAGAAACTTGAGCTTCAACAATATCTCAAACGATCCACCCTAGACAACCCCAAGTTACAACAAAAGATAGGGGTCGTGGAAGAAGCATTGGTCAAGGGGAAGGAACGTATTGCCAACTTTACATGTCTAGCAGAATAGAGCTTTAACCTATGGACCCACCTACAAAATTATCCAGAAGTTTGAGCCATTGATGATGAAATTCAGACACCATAGGTCGCAGTTTCACACCAAAAGATAGAACTATCCTCCTTACCCCCATGAGAACATATAGTGGAAATGACATCCATTGCCAATAAAATACAACAGATCAAAAATTGTTTTTGTCGAACAAAAAAATATTTTTGGCATTTCATTAGAAGCGACGGGAAAAGAAGAGTGAAACTACACTCAAATGGCAGCATCACACACCTCGACTGCCCCTATGCTAGAAAAGATGAAATTAATTGATCTTTAGTCTCTGAATGTTGTGGTGACTGATGTAGAAGATGTTTTTTGGCTCATAGAGAGACTATAGGAGACATTCAACAAGGTTGAAAAGGAATTTCAATAGTTTCTCGAGGAAGTCATGGTAGTCGTACCATCAACCTCCTCTCTCAAGCCATAAAAAATGTCATTGGTTCAAGGACGATCCAACTAACAATGTTGGGGGTCTGTTGGCACCCAATTTTTTTGGTTAGTTTCATTTGCACCATAAATCAATACTACACACACATATACACTACACGATGCAAGGAGGATCAACAAATGCACTAGCCAAAGGAATAAGGCATCAACCCAATTTTGTACGACACAAAGGATTTAGAAGATACCACATGCAGATCAAATATAGGAATATCTTTGGGAATATTCCTAAATGACGAACAATAACATCCCGAAGGATTGTGGGAAATATTATGGATGAGATGGAAAGTTGGTTATGATTTCTACACTCTAAGGAGAATATGTGAGATGCATGTAGATAGAATAAGCAGACAAATCCATAGATCATTTAAGAGAGTGGAGAAATGAAGAAAATGACAGAGAGACAGAGAAAAAGGAGTAGACAGATTCGAGTGCAGAAAAAGAAGAACAATATAATTTTGAGTCGAATGTTGTTTGAGTTTTGGATGAGTCTTTTCTAAGTTTTGCAGAGTCTGTAATATAGTCAATTTTGTGTGGGAAATGATAATAGAGTGCATAGCATAGAGGAATATAATGACTATCGAATGAAGTAGATCACATAAGCACAATTCTATGGGATAGGAGTATGTCTCTGTATGCGTTTTGGAACTAATGAATATAATACAAAGTCATGTTTCTCTCTGCAATTCGATATGTGTATTCTGAGTTGAATGGATACATTTCTTAATGGTTAATTCTTATTATTTTGTGAATGGATTATGAATGAATGAATGTATGAAACAAGATTTTTACTTGTATGCATTGTCCCTTCACATACACCATAAGATCATATGGTATTTGTGATTCTCATGGTGTCTAAGGTGAGACCTTCTTCGGTCCTTGACTAAATATTTAATATGCCAATGCCTTCATATTTTGTTGGTCACATATTGATGAACCCTAGGTCTTCAATCCCCTAACAATAGGAGAGACACATGCCAACATGCAAATAAGTGTTGGAATACTGNATTCAACAATATCACATAAGATACATAGTACACCAGAATTTACGTGGACACCCAAATGGGAGAAAACCACATAATAATTTTTTATATATATCAAGAATACATTCATAGGAAGCCCCAACTTCTAAATTCTATAGCACCAACTGGAAGGAAGCACCAACCCCCTAATTTACAGGCACCAACCTTAAGTAAGCACTAACTCCCTGAGTTCTTCGGCACCAAACATAAGGAGGCTATGACCCCCCGATTTATAGGAACCAACCTGAAGGAAGCACCAACTCCCTGAGTTATCTGACACCAACTAGAAGGAGGCTATAACCCCCTGATTTATAAGCACCATCTTAAAGGAATCTCCAACTCCCTGATTTCTTCAACACCAAACGGAAGGAGGCTAAAACTCTGTTTCCTTTCCCTATCCTTCCGCCTTGAAATATAAGTGTAGATTCATTTTCACTACCACTGATACTATCACTATCAATGTCACCAATACATCAACCAACCTGTCACTATCCACATCAACCAACCTGTCACTGTCATTGTCACATCAACCTATGAAAACCATTGTCACATCAATCCATAATTGATGATCAACCAATCATTCAACCTGTCATTGTCTCTATCACTGATATACCATCATCAACCAATTGTACCTAGATCCATTCGCATGGATACCAAAACCATCACCAAACCACGTACATCAACCATCAACCAGAACCTATACCATACCATGTACATCAAACCTATACCATATCATGCATCAACCATGTACCAAACATGTGTCATGCATCAACCATGTATCAAAACTTGTACCATACCATGTATATAAAACATGTACCATCTCATGTATTAACCATGTACCAAACCAAGTACATCAACCATTTACCATATCACACACATCATAATATATCATCAATGAAGTGCCTCAAGAATAACCAAGATAGCCACAATACCAAGATACCAATATAGCCAAGATTTGTTACTAATGAATGTACCATAGCATCAGTAAGGTGTATCTCAACATGTACCAACATCACCAAGACATGCACCTCATACGTGTACCAAAAATATGAATCACTCCATGCACCAAATATGTGCCTCAAACATATACCAATGCCTCAAAAAGGTACCAAAGATATGACCATCACATCATCAACACATAGCCAATATGTACCTCAGACCATGTGACTCAAGCATGTTCCAACATCCATAAACCATGTACCAAGAGATACCATAAAACATGTTCCATATCACTCATATATCATACAACAACCCATATGCCAAGTACCCAATATGTTCCTCTAACAATGTATCATAGCATCACCAAGGTGTACCATGCACAATCACTACCATGGCATGCCTAGAGCATGTACCATAACAACATAATAATAAGGCTAAAAAATAACACATAAACATACCTTTGATATTGTAGCTGACCTGATACACAATATTACAGACCTATAGCTCTTCCTCAACTTCAACAACAAGAAAATAACATCTTCATCAAACTTTACCTTAGTCTTACGGGACTAGTTTTGGATTAGTCACAAACCCTAACTTTCAACAAGCATAACTCTGTACCTAAATTTTTTCCTATTCTAGAGAGAGAACTTGTACAACATACCTCACACTCAATATTGGATATCTGATTCTGAAACTCACGTACAAGATACTACAGACTGTTATCTTTCCACTCAAATTGGTCGCATAGAATTTGGATCCTCTATGAATAAGTTATAACTATTTTACCCAAAAAACCTGCTTGAGACTAGTTTCAGTACTAGCCAAAAACCCTATCTTCCACGGAGTGTATATCCAAGAATACAATGGCCTAGAAGATGAAATGTTTACCATAGGTGCCTTGATGTCTTCTGAACAACCTCCAATTTTTTCTATCTGATTCATTCTAGAAAAAAACGTTATAGAGAAAATGATAACATGACCTTTAAATAACATACCTTAGAACACATCATCACAAGACTTCATCCTCCCTTGGAATTTCTCCCTTATTCTCTTCATATTCCCTCTAAAATTCACCTCAGATATCCTTGGTTACTCCAGATAAAAATCACTTACTCACATAGAAGATATTCAATAGAATGTGTGTGTGAATGTACTTATGAGTGACTTTTTGAGGTGTATATATACTTTTTCTAAGTAAACTCTTTCCTTAACTTTAGGGATTCTTGAACTTTCTTGTTACAACCACTTTACCCTTTCATTAATGACTTTCAACCAATTAGGGACTTCTTAACCCATATTTGGAGCTTCCAACTTTGTGACCTCATAAATCCTCAACTGCGAGGAACTACATGACATTCCACCTACTGTTGGAAACAACATGATGAGGACTATCCATCTATGAGTGTGTTACTTGCATTTACACTTTCCTTCATATCCTTATTCCTCAAACAACTTTGGGATTCATGACCACACCTATGGGTTTCTTGTATACTTCCTCAAGGTGTCTTCTTGTGAGATCCATGCTTAGAGCTATGCCATAAGAGAACCGCTTTGGAGACTTCTCCAAATACACCCATCAAATCTATTTACTTCAATGACAACCACTACTTGTTGACATCAATGGAAACCAAATGTCCAACAACATCAATGACAATCAGTTGTCCAACAATCTCCCCATTTGGAATTTATGGAAACAATCATACTCCACCTGTGACCAATACTCCTCTGATTTGTCTCTCCTCATGTTTCTCTCGCCCTTTGAAATCAATGGAAAACACTATCTTCCCTTGGGGCTACTCCCCTTGTCTTCATGCTTCTAATCTTTCTCTTTTGATCTTTCTCTTTCTCCCTCTTTGACACCATGGGTAAAAGGGTAACTCCCCCTATTGATATACCTTCTCTGAACAATATTTCTCTGACTTTGTGCGCTCCCTCTATCTTCATGCTTTTGATCTCTTTCTCTGAGAATTTCTCTTCCTTGAATTTTCTGCAAGATGTCATGTATATCAATGTGGGATTTCATGTATATGATTTCTTTCCTCTCTTCTAGTGTTCTTTGTCCATTGGTGCTTCCTCTTGTAATTCACTGACATATATAAAAAGCATTCAAAGTTACTTGACTCCAAGTATTCATGTCTTGTCAAGTTTACATCAATGAAGATACCTTCTTCTAACGATGTAGCTTTTGTTGTGACTTCTATTTATTTTCTTCCTGATTCCACATGTCCATTAATTCCACTGGTTACACTAATTCCAATTGTTACAATGCCTTCATCCAATGTCATGTATATGTTTAGGCCTATCAAATATCTCATGAATCCATGTTTGTCCATATGCCATTATGTTCCCATGACTACGCTACTCAACTGCATACAATAATGACCCATCTACTAACTACAACATATTTGATATTCTCAAGCTATCTTCTCAATTTTGCAAATCAGACTCTATGTGTATGCAACAATTTGTACTGAATATGTCCATGTCTAAAAGTATGTCTGGAATCCTCTATACAATGAATCTCTGCCACTCTGAAACTTCTTGTCCAAAAGCTACAAATACTTTAGACTGCTTGAAATATAGTTTTTTGATCTATAGAGCTATTGCTTAGACTCCTCTTCAATATTCATATTTACTGGGAGTCTCCAAGTCAGATGGATTAGAAAAATACCCGCTTTGATGGAGAGTAATATTCCTCTTCGTCCGTGGATTCATCATCATCCTCTTTCTGAATTTCGCCTCTTCCTATTTTCTTGTGGATTCATCATGATCCCGCACTACTAAAAATCCTATGAGTACGATCTCTGGAACTTGGTATTCATTCACCTGTTCTTCTTGTTTTTAATTTCTTCTCCAAACCTTCCTATATTTGACATCTTCCTTTTTTTTTGTAGATTTGTCCTGATATCATACTATTGTCAATCCTAAGAGTATGACTTCTAGGTGTCCTTCATTCATCTGTTCTTCCTTTACCTGTTTTGTTTTCTTTTTCAAACCTTCTTATATCTGATATCAATGTTTTCTTTCATAGAAGTGTCCATCATGCTTCTACAACCACAAGATATATGTCCATATTTATGGCATTTGTAACATTCAATATTATATGGAGTCACATATGCATTTCTTGCTTGACCATTTATTCCATAAGCTCTGCAATCTGCATATTTATGTCCAAAGTTAGTACAAATAAAAAAATGACCATAAAAAAAACTTTCATACCTGGGAGTGATTTTCTTTGTGATGTAGTCCTTTTGAATTCACGCCTTGGCTGATTACAATCTCTCTTCTATTGTTTCCTTCAAAATGATTGAAGATTCTTTGATACCTGAAAGTGGAGGGTCTTCTTTGATACCTGTCTCTTCTGTAATCTTCTTCTTGAGTTTTCTTCATTTCTGGAATGTTCTTCTTTGAGGGCTCACATTCTTCCTTCTTAGTAGGGAATTTGATTACTTCTACATAACTCTTAGTCTTCTCTTCATTATTTCTTTCTAGCAACTTGTAACATTTATCTTCATTTTTCTTTACTGATGACGTGGAGCTTTCTCTCTCTTTCGTGTTCTTTCTAAGCTTGACAACTTTAACTCTTAATGTAACAACTTCTTCTTCAAGATTCTCACATTCTTCTTCTTTCTTCATCATCTGGATCTTCATGACTTCTTCCTTTTTATTTGCTTCTTCAAGTTGGGTATTCAACGAGACAATTTCTTCTTCAATTATTATTTTCCATTGACTGAATTCTGCCTCAATTTTATTTAAGTCCTCAGATCTTTCCTTGAGATGGCTAATCAAGATATTTTCTCTCTTCTCTGCTTCATTTCTTTGTGCTACTATTTTTGCTTCCAAAAATTGCTTTTCTTCCAACTGAATTTTGCATGCTTCATGAATCCTTATAGCTTCTTATAATTGGTCTTTTAGTTTTGTAATCATCTACTGGACTTCTTTAGAGATGGGATTTTGAGACTCCCTTTTTATATTGACCAATTCTTCTTCTAGTGAATTTTTTTTCTCTCTTTCTTTGACCATCTTGTCTAAAGCACTAGTTAGATGTCTCTCATAATCTTCTTCTTATGAATCTGTCTGACCTGATGAAATTATTTCTTCCCATACTAACTCAACATATTCTTCATCTTCTTTATCACGATCAACATGCTCTAGAGGAGATTCCTTTGAGTAGAATTTTTTTAGCTTATCCCAAAGTTCTTTGAATGATGAACATTGTCCCACTTTGACTTTTATCAGATCCAATAATCCTTCTAAGATGAAATCCATTGCTATTTTTTTGTTTCTCTTTAATTCCTTCTTGGCTACAGTCTTTGGTGTCTTTGAAACTGTGTATCCTATAACAATTGAGTACCAAACATCATACCCTTGTGCCTATAAAAATGTTTTCATTCTTTTGCTCTACATATCATACTTCAAACCACTCTGATCATCGAACTATGGTATTCCATCTCTATACAAAATGTTTCTCTCCATGATATACCTTCTAGTGGTTAGACTGTTTCTTGAAGGACCTTCTTTGATAACAATTCTTGGAATACTGAGGGTGGGGAGGTGAATCATTATGAGAACTTTTTACCACTTTCAATCATAATATATAATCTTTAACTTTATCAACAATATATCATTTATGATTTCATTCAATATATCATGAGCATATAACCAAAAGAAATACCATTCAACTGTAATACCCCTAGGCCGAACCCAATTGTAAATGTAAATTCAAATGTACTTAAGTTGGTGAGCTATTTGATATCATTTTTGTTTTCACCTTCCATGGTATAGTGCACACATGTACTACATAGTAAAATGATGAAGTGTGCACATTCCAGGATACCACATGCAACAAACTTAAGTGCACATGATTTTGAGGCCAGGGAGCCTTTGTGTATATGTTGTCTTTTATAGGCTAGTGAGCTAGTTTATTATAAGCCAGAAGGATTATGTGATGATTAGGCCGGAGAGCCTAGATGCTAAAGGCGAGTGAGCCTATTTTTGTATATGTCTTATCATTAATATAAAATACATCGCTGCATGTATACCGACCATGATAAAAGAGTAAGGGGGACTAAACTCCACTAGTTAGGGAAAGGAGGGGGGGGGATAAAAGTTAAGGAAAAGGACTAAGATAGGGAGCTTAAGCCAAAAATGAATATTATATTAATATTCCTTAAAATATAAAGTATGGATAATTATTTTATCCTAAGTTATAATGATGGGGACAAGTGGGCCAAAGTAGCTCCCAACATGACAAGTGTCAAGTTGGGAACATGCATACATATAGCTTGGACTTAGTTCATTTTCTGATGATTCCATCATTATTCACACACTCATTGAGCTACCATCTGTACATGTATCCGTACCCATACCTGTACCTGGTTAGCTTGGGAGCTGGACTTAAGAGGTAGGTTGTCAGGCCCGTGGAATGCTGAAGAGGCGGGTTGTTAGGCCCGTGAGAAATTATCTCTAGGTGGTAGAATTGTTGGGAATTGATTTCCCGAAGGTGCTAAACTACAACTACAGGGCTCTGAGACTTCGTTTCCAACCTGTTGTTGAAGCCCCAGAAAGGAAGTGAGGCAACCGAGGGATTGTTGAGAAGAGAAGGGGCACACTTCCCAGGGTGGGACATGCATGTGGGGAATGAGGGACTGTAGGTTGTTAGTTTGAGTTGGGACCCATGACAGAGTCTTTCCTGTTGTCTGTGAAACATCATCCTGGTTAGGAATCCCTTTACTTGAGTGGAGTTTAGTCCCAACTCGGGGGTGACCCACTGCTGAGAGTGATGAGCAGTGTGGTCTAAGGCTGGGGGGTTCGTGAAAGGTCTGCACATTGTTCATGATGTTCTTACCAAGATAAGTGTCAATTGTGTGTTAATTTATATGATGCATTATTATTTATGTGTTTATTTTTATGGGTTTTTCCCGTGTGTGGTTTATACCTGTCTTTATATTTATGGNGTTGGGAAGCACTTATACTAATGGGTGTAATAGTTTTGTTGTCCCTGAGTAGAGAAATAAAGAAGACAAGACCAATATTGTCCCTGGAAAGAAGACCATGCTCTGGCATCAAAGAATGGGACATATTGGAGAAGAGGGTCTTCAAACACTACATTGTAAAGGTATGGTTGAAGGTATGTCTAATTTCACTCTGGATTTTGATTTTGTGAACATTGCATATATGGTAAACAAAATCGAGTAAGATTCCCATCTGGTGCTACAAGAGCAAAGGGGATCTTAGATTTGATACATAGTGATGTGTTTGGACATGTGCCTATTCCATCACTAGGTAAATCTGTGTATTATGTTTCATTCATAGATGATTTCTCAAGGAACACATGGATTTATTTTCTTAGAAAGAAATCTGAGGTATTTGACAAATTTAAAGAGTTTAAGGCTCTGGTAGAAAATCAGACAAATAAGAAAATAAAGGTATTGAGAACATATAATGGTGGAGAGTTTTGTGGAAATGAATTCAAAGAATTCTGTAAGAAGTGTGGTATATCAAGGAAGAATACTATTCCATACACACCTCAGCAGAATGGATTTGCAGAAAGGATGAACAAGACACTGATGGAAAAAGCAAGGAGCATGCTTAGTGATGCCGATTTAGGACCAGATTTCTGAGCAGAGGCAGTGGGTACAACATGTTACCTGGTCAATCGATCACCCTCATCAACGCTGGATGATAAAACTCCACATGAGGTATGGACCGGTAAGACACCCTCTCTTGAAAATCTCAGAGTGTTTGGTTGTGATGCTTATGTACACGTTCCAAAGGAAAATAGGAGTAAGTTGGATAATAAAGATGAAAAGTGTATCTTTGTGGGATATAAAGATGGTGTGAAAGGTTATAAGCTTTGGAACCCATAAACTAAGAATATTTTTTATAGTCGGGATGTTGTTTTTAGAGAGGTAAAAGATGTGTCCAAACATAAATTCTTACCAAGGCAAGACAAACCTGAGAAAATATAGCTTGAGTTGGATGATGAAAAATTTGAATCATCTGAAGAAGATGAAGCAGCAGCAAAAGAACCTCATACCCCAGTATTGAGGAGATCAGCGAGGGAAAGAAGGCAACCAGAAAGGTATAGTCCACTTGATTTTTGTTCTAATTTTTCTTTATCTATTACTGATGATGATCCCATAACTGTCAGGGAAGCAGTGAATTCAGAGGATAGTAAACTATGGAAGAAGGCCATGGTTGAAGAAATGGATTCCTTGGATAAGAATGAGGCATGTGATATAGTTGAGTTTCCAGTTGGAAGAAAAATTGTTGGTAGAAAATGGTTGTTTAAGAAGTTTAACGCAGAAGGAAAAGTGGAGAAATACAAAGTTCGGTTAGTAGCAAAATGTTATTCCTAGGTAGAGGGAATTGACTTTGGTGAGATTTTTTCTCCTATTGCCAAGTTAATGTCTATTAGATTTCTTTTATCTATTGTTTCTTCTTTTGATCTTGAATTGGAACAGATGGATGTGAAGACATCATTCCTACATGGGGATCTGGAATAAGAAATCTACATGAAGAATCCATAAGGCTTTGTAGTGAAGGGAAAGAAAGATCTTTTCTGTAAGCTAAAGAAGTCACTATATGGTCTGAAGAAATCACCTAGGATGTGGTACCAAAAGTTTGACACATACATCCTTGGATTGGGATTTGTGAGAAGCAGGGTTGATCACTGTGTATATTCTAAGAAGGTTGGTAATCACTTCATTTATGTAGTGTTGTATGTTGATGACATGTTGCTGGTAGGAAATAACATGGATTTTATCAAGGAGGTGAAATCACAACTATCCTCCAAATTTGACATGAAGGATCTCGGTGCTAGTAACTTCATTTTGGGAATGGAGATTAAAAGAGATCATGCAAACATGAAACTCTAGTTGAATCAGAGAAAATATGTTGAGACGATATTACAGAGGTTTAATATGCATGGAAGTAAACCGGTCAAGGTTCCTATTCCTATAGGTGTAAATTTATTTGCAGATCAGTGTCCCAAGACACGGGAAGAATAAGAGGACATGTCCCATGTTTCATATGCCAGTGAAGTTGGTAGTTTGATGTATGAAATGGTCTATACTAGACCAAACATTGCACATACAGTGGGAGTTTTGAGCAGGTATATGTCAAAACCAGGGAAGGAGCATTGGACAACAGTAAAGAGGGTATTCAGGTATCTTCGTGGCACTACCAGTTATGGATTGTGCTACCAAGGAAGACCAGGATTGGATAGAGTGGTGGACATGCATGGTTTTATTGATGCAGGCTGGGCTGGAGATCTGGATCGTAGAATATCTACAAGTGGGTATGTGTTTAACCTATTTGGAGGAGCAATTAGTTGGATGAGAAAAATATAGGTTGTAGTGGTACTCTCAACTATAGAAGCTGAATACATGAAAGCCCCTCATGCAACACAGTATGGTTACAAATATTGTGTTCAGGTATTGGTTTGGTACAACAAGCAGTGAGATTAGATTGTGACAGTCAAAGTGCAATCTTCCTGGCAAAGAACCCCGCTTATCATTCAAAGACAAAGCATATTGATGTTCAATATCACTTTGTGAGAGACATGGTTGAAGAAAATAAGGTGTTGTTGGAAAAGGTTGACACTTTGAAGAATGTTGCAGATTCATTGACAAAGTCTGTGAGAACAGAAAAGATGTCCTGGTGTAGAGTAACAATGAGCATTGCTTCCCTGGATTGTTGACTACATAATCCTATGGACCCTTGGATGCAAAGAAAACAAAAAGTGGGAGAATGTTGTGCATGTGTTATATTCTTTGCATGAGTGTGTGTGGGAACGATTTTTTTTATTTTTAGCGGTTTTCTAAATTAATCCCAGATTAAGGGATTAGGGTTTTGGTATCTACAGAATACCTAAAAACATTGTATATATTGTATGGTGAATGGTGAAATTAACACAGTGAAGAGTTGAAAGGTTTTCTCTCGGTTAAGGGTTTCCGGTATATATCTTTGTGTACTATGTGTATGAGCCATTGATTAATTTTTTTTTTTCTTAAGAATCTATATGCATTGCTTTACTTCACAGGTTTAAAACTTACAAAATTTCTGCGACTTTTTATACTGTTTGAAGGTCATCTCTTTGCAGCGCGTTTTTTAGGCCCTTAACAACGTTTTTAGCTACTCAAAAACCATGAGAACAGAGTGTACCTTGGTACAATATGTATCTACATCTCAAATAAAATATCTTGAAGAGAGCTATCTAATGGTGTAAACCATTCGTCAAATAGAGCTTTTATGAGGAAGTTACAGGGCAAACAGTGGAGGGTAAATTTTAAGACCCAACTAACTTCGAAGGGCCATAACTTTCTGCTCTGGAATCAGATTAAGGCACATGAGAAGTTAGTGGAAATATATTGAACCATAGAAGACATTCCTAGAGATGAATTAAATTTTTGGGCATGTTAAAAATGTTTAATATGGCAAAGAAGGTACCTGCAACATTCCAGACCAAAAACACGAATTGGCTTAGAACTTCAGCAGGCTGTAACTAGCATCCCAGAACCCAAAAAGAGGTAAAACTTGGACAAACTGTCCAAAATATGTATATTAAGAAACCCAATTGAGATCCTAAAACTCCAATAGAGTAGGTGCAAAAATGCATAATTACAACGCAGAATTGCACCAAGTTGAAGAGTGAACAAAAAAATTAATGGACACTTTTCAAATAACCATAACTTTTTTCTCAAGACTCAGAATTGAGCATGGAAGCAGGTGTTGGAAAGGTGTTGGATAGTAGAATATAATTATTCACCCAGAAAATTAATCTGGGAATTCAATTTTCAAGAAAACAGAAGAAATAATTCTGATTCATTATTGAACCATAATGGTTCACATTTTCATGAAATTGTTGAAACATTTAGCCTGACAAAGTTTTGTTGGCTGCACATTTTGCAGAGTTAACAACAAGTAGATCAGATAAGGATCAACACAGTGTGCATAGGTATGGAAGATTCACAAGGGGCTTACATAAAGAATGATGAGATCAGAGGGATGGATTTCCATTTGGGCATTGAAGGAACAAGCTCCAATGGACATGAAGAAGGAAGGGATGAAAACATGAATATGGTAGAGACCATTAAAAATTTGCAGAAGGATGTCCAAAGACATAAAGATGATAATGAAATGCTTATGAAAGCCAAGGAGCAATAGGAGGACTTTAACATGAAGTTAATACAGAGCTTGAACATAATATAAAATAAATTGGATAAGGGGAGTGGCTCAAGCAAATCAGGAAATCACGGGTTTCCTGATGAGAAAAGAATAACAAGAAGTATTAGCATACATCATCGTCACTCCCCGAGGCATTCCAATAAGAGAACACACAATAGCTCCATTCCATCCCCTATTAGGAAGTAGAAGAGGTATGGGGTGGATGAGCTACAAGGAGAAATGAACAAAATCAAACCTCCTACATTTGATGGTGAGAAAAAGAAGGATGAAGATTCAGAGACATGGATGTTGGGCATGAGAAAGTATTTTCATTTGCATAATTATTATTCTCATGCAAAAGGAATAATTTCCATCTATCAACTCAAGGGAAATACATCCATGTGGTGGGATCAACTTGTGCAGGTGCAACATATTAAAGAGAAAAATATTACTTGGAGGGAAATCAAGAAATAATTTGAAAAGAAATATTTGACTAAGAGATACTATGACAAGAAAATGAAAGAGTTATTTGAACTCAAAATCATGAGTATGACCATAAGTGAATATGAAAGAAGGTTTTTAGAACTGTTGAAGTATGTTTATTTCATCAAGGATGAGACAATTAAGATTCAAAGTTATTTGAGTGGATTGCCATCATTCATCGGTGACAAAATACAATATGATGATCCCAAAACATTGGAGGGGACCATAAGGTGAGCCAAATTCCTATATGATCAACAAAAAGCAAGGCCAACCTTCCAAAAATATTGGGAAGACAAAAATAAATTCAATATGGATTAGAGGAAGAATGACGCCAACCTCCCCCCTCGTCCTTTCTCTCCTTTTGGAGCTGGCTCGACCTCCTGGTCTAGGATCGTTCAAGTCTTCGAACTGAATGGTTCATCGGGTTCCCGATGGAACCAATTTGACTTGACACGTGCCCTTTCTATTTCCTTGGTAACCATGATTTGGCACCTGTGGACCCTCTCCTCAATGCTTCTCTAACTTCCACACTGATAATGTTAGTCTTCCATGCTAGACTTCCTCCCTAATGTGACCACGAGCTATGACTGTGGGTCAATTCCCTTCACGACCCCACACTTCGGTACTTTAAAGAGCTGCTTCGTCTTTTCCTTGATTTTCGAATCGACGAATTCTTCAGGACCATATCTACGGTCCACACTCTTCTCGCGATCAATAACTATGATCAAATTGTGAGTTCGGATTTCGCGAGTCTGGTCTCCTCTAGACTCTGCTTCTTCCACTTCCAAATCAATGATGTGTTGATTCTCTTCCACACATCCTTCTATATCCAATGACATGGATTTGAAATCACTCTTCGCGACTTCGCAAAGATCCTTGTTCGCTTCCGCAAACCTTTTGAAGTTCCTTCTCCCGAACCTCTCGATCTTTTGTCACCTGTCTCCTCCTTGGTGATGGGTAATTCCTCCATATTCTAGACTTCAAAAAGTCCTCGATTCCTTTGTGCACTTAGCACAACTTCCCATTTCTATAATTAGGTTGTTCTCGAAGGGTTTTTTGTACTCCTTACAGTGTTTTGCACAAACTTCCTTCTGTGACTTTGCTCTACTTGAAAACCTCCAAGGTTCCAAGTTCTTCTGCAAGATTCTCTTGCCCTCTTGGCAGGTTCTCGCCCTTCCTCCTGATCTTACAAGATGAACTCTTGACACCTTAGGTGAACTCCTTGCACTTTCTGAGTTCTTCGACGACTTCTCCCTCAGATTTATGGGAAGTCTAAGGAATCTCCTTTCCTTTTTCGATGCACTTCTTGCAAGACCTTCCTTCACTAGAATGTTCAAAAATCCTAGGATTCTTTCACACCCTCAACCGTGTAGTTCCTTGGTATTCTCACGCAAGCTTGATTCCCTCCTGGTAGAGTGTTCTAGAGTGTTCAACAACTCTATGTTGTGTTTATCTCCATAGAGTATTTATTTTCAAGGGACCTAACCACTTTGAAATTTCTCCCTGAGTCTGTAAGTAAATATGGCGTGCCTGCTTGGCAGTTTCTCTTCTGACTCCAATGATTTTAGACCCTCACTCCTTGAGTTGGATTACAAAGTTTTCCATCTTTGTCTCACACTCCTTGCACTTATCCTAGAGAACCAAACTTGACTTAACACATTCACGGATAGAAAACTATTCCTCTATCCCTGTAGATGATTTCTAACATCCATCTACAATTCACAAACATGAAAATGACATTCATCACACAACATCCATTGAACAGAAAGATAAAACAGAAAAAACTGTCATTTTCTATTAATGGTGGAATGCCAATTTACAATGATGGAGTCTGAGCTACAACTCAATCTCAACTCTCTATGTTTTCTCCTCTATCTATATAAAACTATCTAACTCTCACCACCCAACTATCTAACCTCTACTTTGCTTACAATACAAAGATTTATACAAGAGGGGCTCGGTGTGCTTCCCTCACAAGCTTCCTAATGGTATCAAATCACCATCCCTAAGGCTTATCGAAAGGCCAAATTACAATGATGGNCCTTTTTATAGACGATTTCAAAATCATAACCCAATATCTTGGTTACCCATTTTTGTTGTTCTTCTGAAGATAGTATTTGTTCCAAGAAGTATTTAAGACTATCATGATCTGTTTTTTCCTTGAAGCACCTACCTATTAGGTAAGGATTCCATTTCTTCAAAGCATGTAGTATTTCCATCATTTCCTTCTCATAAATGGGTTTGTGCAAGTCCTTTCCCTTGAGTGGTCGACTTTCAAAAGCCAGGGGCCTTCCTTCTTGCATTAGGACGACACCAATTCCATTTCCCGAGGCATCACATTCCACAATAAAAGTTTTTGTGAAGTCTGGAGTGGTCAAGATAGGAGCTTTACACATCACCTCTTTAAATTGTTCAAAAGATTTAGTTTCCTTTGGAGTCCATGAAAATGCATCCTTCTTAGTTAGTGTCGTTAAAGTTGCTGCTATTCTTCCATAGTTCCGAACAAACTTGTGGTAGTAACCTGTTAAACCCAAAAATCCTCTAAGATTCTTCAATGTTTTGGGAATCGACCAGTCCATCATGACCTTAATATTGTTAGGGTCTACCTTGACACCTTCATGAGATACAATATGACCCAAAT
>JZKD02S2021075.1:969263-986728 GCA_000966675.3 Picea glauca
AGAAGAGAAAGGAGTACTATTCGACTCTGCCTGGAAGATTCGGTGTTGTTGAATGTCTCGGGAGAATCTACAGCCAAGGAACTATGGGATAAGTTAGGGAATTTGTATCAATCAACGTCCCTGGTAAACAATTTGTTTCTTTGAAAGAATCTATATCATCTTAGGATGGAAGATGGAGATTCTGTGATAGAACATCCAAATGCCTTTAATACTCTGGCAAGTCAACTTGTCTCTGTTAATATTACGATTGCAGAAGAATATAAGTGTATTACTTTGTTATGTTCTTTGCCAGACTCTTAGGATAATATGGTTGTATAAATTGGTAGTACCACTCAATCTACATTGAAGTATGAGGATGTAGTTTCATCCTTGTTATCTGAAGAGATGAGGCGGAAAAAAATGGATGGTCATAGAAAAAATGCTTTATTTGTAAGAGGTCATACCCAAGACAATAATCCTGGTAAGTATTTGGGGGGGAGATCTAAATCTACAGGTAGATCTAAGTCTCCAAGAAAATATTTGATGAAATGTTGGAAGTGTGGTAAAACAGGGCATTATAAGAAAGATTGCAAGTCTAAGAACGTTGATAAACCAAAGGGATATGATAGTACCTCTTCCACAGAGGAAAAAACCTCCACTAAAGAAGGAGGTGATTTTTACCTGGCATCTACTGGTACACGCGATGATTGTGATGTATGGTTGATTGACTTAGGTGCATCATACCATATGACTCTTCACAGGGAGTGGTTCTGTGAATATGAAAAATACGATGGTTGTGATGTATTACTAGGAGATGACTCGACAACCAAAATCATGGGATGTGGAAGGGTTAAGTTGCTACTAAAATATGGAAGGATTAGAACTCTCCCTAGGGTTCTGCACATTCCAAAACTAGCCAAGAGTCTAATATCTGTAAGCAAGTTGGATGATGCATGAGTGGATACTGTATTGGGAAAGTGAACTTGCAAGATGGCACGAGGAGCAATGGTGTTGATGAGGGGAGTTTGGTGTAGAACTCTGTACAAGTTGTTGGGAAGCACTTATACTAATGGGTGTAATAGTTTTGTTGTCCCTGAGTAGAGAAATAAAGAAGACAAGACCAATATTGTCCCTGGAAAGAAGACCATGCTCTGGCATCAAAGACTGGGACATATTGGAGAAAAGGGCCTTCAAACACTACATTGTAAAGGTATGGTTGAAGGTATGTCTAATTTCACTCTAGATTTTGATTTCGTGAACATTGCATATATGGTAAACAAAATCGAGTAAGATTCCCATCTGGTGCTACAAGAGCAAAGGGGATATTAGATTTGATACATAGTGATGTGTTTGGACATGTGCCTATTCCATCACTAGGTAAATCTGTGTATTATGTTTCATTCATAGATGATTTCTCAAGTAACACATGGATTTATTTTCGTAGAAAGAAATCTGAGGTATTTGACAAATTTAAAGAGTTTAAGGCTCTGGTAGAAAATCAGACAGATAAGAAAATAAAGGTATTGAGAACATATAATGGTGGAGAGTTTTGTGGAAATGAATTCAAATAATTCTGTAAGAAGTGTGGTATATCAAGGAAGAATATTATTCCATACACACCTCAGCAGAATGGATTTGTAGAAAGGATGAACAAGAAACTGATGGAAAAAGCAATGAGCATGCTTAGTGATGTCGATTTAGGACCATATTTCTTAGTAGAGGCAATGGGTACAACATGTTACCTGGTCAATCGATCACCCTCATCAATGCTGGATGATAAAAATCCACATGAGGTATGGATTGGTAAGACACCCTCTCTTGAAAATATCAGAGTGTTTGGTTGTGATTCTTATGTACATGTTCCAAAGGAAAATAGGAGTAAGTTGGATAATAAAGATGAAAAGTGTATCTTTATGGGCTATAAAGATGGTGTGAAAGGTTATAAGCTTTGGAACCCATAAACTAAGAATATTGTTTACAGTCGGGATGTTGTTTTTAGAGAGGTAAAAGATGTGTCCAAACATAAATTCTTACCAAGGCAAGACAAACCTGAGAAAATATATCTTGAGTTGGATGATGAAAAATTTGAATCATCTGAATAAGATGAAGCAACAACAAAAGAACCCCATACCCTAGTATTGAGGAGATCAGTGAGGGAAAGAAGGCAACCAGAAAGGTATAGTCCACTTGATTTTTGTTCTAATTTTTCTTTATCTATTACTGATGATGATCCCATAACTGTCAGGGAAGCAGTGAATTCATAGGATAGTAAACTATGGAAGAAGGCCATGGTTGAAGAAATGGATTCCTTGGATAAGATTGAGGCATGTGATATAGTTGAGTTTCCAGTTGGAAGAAAATTTGTTGGTAGAAAATGGTTGTTTAAGAAGAAGTTTAATGCAGAAGCAAAAGTGGAGAAATACAAAGTTCGGTTAGTAGCAAAATGTTATTTCTAGGTAGAGGGAATTGACTTTGGTGAGATTTTTTCTCCTGTTTCCAAGTTAATGTCTATTATATTTCTTTTATCTATTGTTGCTTCTTTTGATCTTGAAGTGGAACAGATGGATGTGAAGACATCATTCCTACATGGGGATCTGGAATAAGAAATCTACATGAAGAAGCCATAAGGCTTTGTAGTGAAGGGAAAGAAAGATCTTTTCTGTAAGCTAAATAAGTCACTATATGGTCTAAAGTAATCACCTAGGATGTGGTACCAAAAGCTTGACACATACATCCTTGGATTGGGATTTGTGAGAAGCAGGGTTGATCACTGTGTATATTCTAAGAAGGTTGGTAATCACTTCATTTATGTAGTGTTGTATGTTGATCATATGTTGCTGGTAGGAAATAACATGGATGTTATCAAGGAGGTGAAATCACAAATATCCTCCAAATTTGACATGAAGGATCTCAGTGCTAGTAACTTCATTTTGGGAATGGAGATTAAAAGAGATCATGCAAACATGAAACTCTAGTTGAATAAGAGAAAATATGTTGAGATGATATTACAGAGGTTTAATATGCATGGAATTAAACCGGTCAAGGTTCCTATTCCTATAGGTGTAAATTTATTTGCAGATCCGTGTCCCAAGACACGGGAAGAAGAAGAGGACATGTCCCATGTTCCGTATGCCAGTGAAGTTGGTAGTTTGATGTATGAAATGGTCTATACTAGACCAAACATTGCACATGCAGTGGGAGTTTTGAGCAGGTATATGTCAAAACTAGGGAAGGAGCATTGGACAACAGTAAAGAGGGTATTCAGGTATCTTCGTGGCACTACCAGTTATGGATTGTGCTACCAAGGAAGACCAGGATTGGATAGAGTGGTGGACATACATGGTTTTATTGATGTAGGCTGGGCTGGAGATCTGGATCGTAGAATATCTACAAGTGGGTATGTGTTTAACCTATTTGGAGGAGCAATTAGTTGGATGAGAAAAAGACAGGTTGTAGTGGTACTCTCAACTATAGAAGCTGAATACATGAAAGCCCCTCATGCAACGCAGTATGGTTACAAATATTGTGTTCAGTTATTGGTTTGGTAAAACAAGCAATGAGATTATATTGTGACAGTCAAAGTGCAATCTTCCTGGCAAAGAACCCTGCTTATCATTCAAAGACAAAGCATATTGATGTTCAATATCACTTTGTGAGAGACATGGTTGAAGAAAAGAAGGTGTTGCTGGAAAAGGTTGACACTTTGAAGAATGTTGCAGATTCATTGACAAAGTCTGTGAGAATAGAAAATATGTCCTGGTGTAGAGTAACAATGAGCATTGCTTCCCTGGATTGTTGACTACATAATCCTATGGACCCTTGGATGCAAAGAAAACAAAAAGTGGGATAATGTTGTGCATGTGTTATATTCTTTGCATGAGTGTGTGTGGGCACGATTTTTGTTATTTTTAGTGGTTTTCTAAATTAATCCCGGATTAAGGGATTAGGGTTTTGGTATCTACAGAATACCTAAAAACATTGTATATATTGTATGGTGAATGGTGAAATTAACACAATGAAGAGTTGAAAGGTTTTCTCTCGGTTAAGGGTTTCCGTTATATATATTTGTGTACTATGTGTATGAGCCATTGATTATTTTTTGTTTTTCTTAAGAATCTATATGCATTTCTTTACTTCACAGGTTTAAAACTTACAAAATTTCTGCGACTTTTTATACTGTTTGAAGGTCATCTCTTTGCAGCGCATTTTTTAGGCCCTTAACAACATTTTTAGCTACTCAAAAACCATGAGAACAGAGTGTACCTTGGTACAATATGTATCTACATCTCAAATAAAATATCTCGAAGAGAGCTATCTAATGGTGTAAACCATTCGTCAAATAGAGCTTTTATGAGGAAGTTACAGGGCAAACAGTGGAGGGTAAATTTTAAGACCCAACTAACTTCGAAGGGCCAAAACTTTCTGCTCTGGAATCAGATTAAGGCACATGAGAAGTTAGTGGAAATATATTGAACCATAGAAGACATTCCTAGAAATGAATTAAATTTATGGGCATGTTAAAAATGTTTAATATGGCAAAGAAGGTACCTACAACATTCCAGACCAAAAACACGAATTGGCCTAGAACTTCAGCAGGCTGTAACTAGCATCCCAGAACCCAGAAAGAGGTAAAACTTGGAAAAATTGTCCAAAATATGTGTATTAAGAAACCCAATTGAGATCCTAAAACTCCAATAGAATAGGTGCAAAAATGCATAATTACAACGCATAATTGCACCAAGTTGAAGAGTGAACAAAAAATTAATGGACACTTTTCAAATAACCATAACTTTTTTCTCAAGACTCATAATTGAGCATGGAAGCAGGTGTTGGAAAGGTGTTGGATAGTAGAATATAATCATTCACCCAGAAAATTAATCCGGGAATTCAATTTTCAAGAAAACAGAAGAAATATTTTTGATTCATTATTGAACCATAATGGTTCACATTTTCATGAAATTGTTGAAACAGTTAGCCCGACAAAGTTTTGTTGGCTGCACATTTTGCAGAGTTAACAACAACTAGATCAGATAAGGATAAACACAGAGTGCATAGGTATGGAAGATTCACAGGGGGCTTACAGAAAGAATGATGAGATCAGAGGGATGGATTTCCATTTGGGCATTGAAGGAACAAGCTCCAATGGACATGAAGAAGGAAGGGATGAAAACATGAATATGGTAGAGTCCATTAAAAATTTGCAGAAGGATGTCCAAAGACATAAATATGATAATGAAATTCTTATGAAATCCAAGGAGCAACAGGAGGACTTTAACATGAAGTTAATACAGAGCTTGAACATAATATAAAATAAATTGGATAAGGGGAGTGGCTCAAGCAAATCAGGAAATCACGGGTTTCCTGATGAGAAAAGAATAACAAGAAGTATTAGCATACATCATCGTCACTCCCCGAGGCATTCCAATAAGAGAACACACAATAGCTCCATTCCATCCCCTATTAGGAAGTAGAAGAGGTATGGGGTGGATGAGCTACAAGGAGAAATGAACAAAATCAAACCTCCTACATTTGATGGTGAGAAAAAGAAGGATGAAGATTCAGAGACATGGATGTTGGGCATGAGAAAGTATTTTCATTTGCATAATTATTATTCTCATGCAAAAGGAATAATTTCCATCTATCAACTCAAGGGAAATACATCCATGTGGTGGGATCAACTTGTGCAGGTGCAACATATTAAAGAGAAAAATATTACTTGGAGGGAAATCAAGAAATAATTTGAAAAGAAATATTTGACTAAGAGATACTATGACAAGAAAATGAAAGAGTTATTTGAACTCAAAATCATGAGTATGACCATAAGTGAATATGAAAGAAGGTTTTTAGAACTGTTGAAGTATGTTTATTTCATCAAGGATGAGACAATTAAGATTCAAAGTTATTTGAGTGGATTGCCATCATTCATCGGTGACAAAATACAATATGATGATCCCAAAACATTGGAGGGGACCATAAGGTGAGCCAAATTCCTATATGATCAACAAAAAGCAAGGCCAACCTTCCAAAAATATTGGGAAGACAAAAATAAATTCAATATGGATTAGAGGAAGAATGACGCCAACCTCCCCCCTCGTCCTTTCTCTCCTTTTGGAGCTGGCTCGACCTCCTGGTCTAGGATCGTTCAAGTCTTCGAACTGAATGGTTCATCGGGTTCCCGATGGAACCAATTTGACTTGACACGTGCCCTTTCTATTTCCTTGGTAACCATGATTTGGCACCTGTGGACCCTCTCCTCAATGCTTCTCTAACTTCCACACTGATAATGTTAGTCTTCCATGCTAGACTTCCTCCCTAATGTGACCACGAGCTATGACTGTGGGTCAATTCCCTTCACGACCCCACACTTCGGTACTTTAAAGAGCTGCTTCGTCTTTTCCTTGATTTTCGAATCGACGAATTCTTCAGGACCATATCTACGGTCCACACTCTTCTCGCGATCAATAACTATGATCAAATTGTGAGTTCGGATTTCGCGAGTCTGGTCTCCTCTAGACTCTGCTTCTTCCACTTCCAAATCAATGATGTGTTGATTCTCTTCCACACATCCTTCTATATCCAATGACATGGATTTGAAATCACTCTTCGCGACTTCGCAAAGATCCTTGTTCGCTTCCGCAAACCTTTTGAAGTTCCTTCTCCCGAACCTCTCGATCTTTTGTCACCTGTCTCCTCCTTGGTGATGGGTAATTCCTCCATATTCTAGACTTCAAAAAGTCCTCGATTCCTTTGTGCACTTAGCACAACTTCCCATTTCTATAATTAGGTTGTTCTCGAAGGGTTTTTTGTACTCCTTACAGTGTTTTGCACAAACTTCCTTCTGTGACTTTGCTCTACTTGAAAACCTCCAAGGTTCCAAGTTCTTCTGCAAGATTCTCTTGCCCTCTTGGCAGGTTCTCGCCCTTCCTCCTGATCTTACAAGATGAACTCTTGACACCTTAGGTGAACTCCTTGCACTTTCTGAGTTCTTCGACGACTTCTCCCTCAGATTTATGGGAAGTCTAAGGAATCTCCTTTCCTTTTTCGATGCACTTCTTGCAAGACCTTCCTTCACTAGAATGTTCAAAAATCCTAGGATTCTTTCACACCCTCAACCGTGTAGTTCCTTGGTATTCTCACGCAAGCTTGATTCCCTCCTGGTAGAGTGTTCTAGAGTGTTCAACAACTCTATGTTGTGTTTATCTCCATAGAGTATTTATTTTCAAGGGACCTAACCACTTTGAAATTTCTCCCTGAGTCTGTAAGTAAATATGGCGTGCCTGCTTGGCAGTTTCTCTTCTGACTCCAATGATTTTAGACCCTCACTCCTTGAGTTGGATTACAAAGTTTTCCATCTTTGTCTCACACTCCTTGCACTTATCCTAGAGAACCAAACTTGACTTAACACATTCACGGATAGAAAACTATTCCTCTATCCCTGTAGATGATTTCTAACATCCATCTACAATTCACAAACATGAAAATGACATTCATCACACAACATCCATTGAACAGAAAGATAAAACAGAAAAAACTGTCATTTTCTATTAATGGTGGAATGCCAATTTACAATGATGGAGTCTGAGCTACAACTCAATCTCAACTCTCTATGTTTTCTCCTCTATCTATATAAAACTATCTAACTCTCACCACCCAACTATCTAACCTCTACTTTGCTTACAATACAAAGATTTATACAAGAGGGGCTCGGTGTGCTTCCCTCACAAGCTTCCTAATGGTATCAAATCACCATCCCTAAGGCTTATCGAAAGGCCAAATTACAATGATGGCGATCCTGCTCCAAATCTTACGCAAATCCATTCCGTCGTCAGCCTATTAACGACGACCTAATCTCATGGTCGTGCGAAGGCACGATTCTTCTCTTCCATCTTGTCTCTAATAATGCTTGGATCCCATCCTGGATTCTCAAGGAAAAAAAAAGGACAATGCCCATCCTTCCTTGAATGCGCACCATGCATGTAGATTTATTGACATGTACTGAGATGGAGCGATGCTCCTGCATCATACTCCACAATGGAAAAAATCATGAGCTCTTGCTCATGGGCTTTCCAACGTGGCTGAAATCCACCTAGATCCCAAATTTTCCTTTGGAGCCGTCTCTTGGCTCCTCTGCTCCATTGCTCTTGATGTATCATCCCTGCTGCTTGTGCAGATCTTCTTTTGTCTATATTCCTCATGCTGACCGATTATGTTTCTGATATTGACATCAACTCCCTAATCTCTTCGATCACCTCATCCAACTGCTCCCCTGGTTGGTTCTTCTATTGTAGACTAGCTCCCTGCACTCGCTCCTTGATGATGGGTAAATCATACTCACTTCCCAAGACATATTATTCCTTTGTGGCCTCAGTTTTCCACTCTATTGCAGTCTCTACTCCTGCAGGCTCCCCATCACTGAACTGCTTCTCAACTACCACATCTCTTGGTTCTTTGGCTGGCTCTATTACATATTCCACCAACTGCAGCTCATGTTGATGTATATTCCCTGACATGGCTACCCTATGGAAGTCACCTTCTAGTTCTGGATTTCCCAACCAATCATCTAGTTCCCTTAACTCCAATTCCCATTGAGTGAGTAACTCAGCTGGGTGTTCTCCTTCTATCAGGATAGACATCAATATCTATTCCTTTCCTTCCATGACAACCTCCACTTGCTGCCATTCTGTCACATTTGCAACCTATGCACTAGCCTCTCCTCGGTCTCTTGGTAGGAATCTCTGAACTCCTCCAATGATCAGAACATCCCTCTAATCTCCCTTCTCTGCGATAGAATTTTTTAACTTCTCACCGTCTTCATTCACATGACTCATAGTCCTGCACAAATCTTCATCCGAGTGAGGTCTCTCTTCTGCCTCCTCTTCACCTATCAATGAACTCTCAGCTGAGCTGATCTCTTCTCCCTTGCCCACCTAGCAATCTGGGATGTCTCCTCTACCCACCTGACATTCTATGATATCCATTGATCCACTCTCATTTCCCACCTGGCAATGTATGCGACTCTTTACAGATCTCTTTCCCTCGTGACTAAGGTTTTCAGTATGCCTCAACCATCTCTTTAGCATCTGTCACTACCTCCTAGCCAACAACTTCTTAATAGGCCATCTGATTGCTCTCTTCAAAGGCCATTCATACCTCCAGTGTACCTTTGACTCCTACTGCATCTTGAATGCAAGCTTCTCCATCTGTGCTCAGATTTCACTGAGCTCCTTGTCCATCTCCGCATTACTCTTATGAAACTGGACTTCTCCTCGACCATGCTTATGATCATCAATGGTTATCTTGTTCCTCCTTCAGCTCACCTGGCTTCTTATCATCTGTCACACACCTTGCAACAGTTCCAATCAGAGCATCACACTCTGTCTCCCTAGCTTACAAAAATCAATTCTACAACCACTCCTTTGTCTCCTTCTCTTTACATGAGAGAAATCAATCTCTCTCCTTCATTTCCCTTCACCCACAATATGCGGATGATTTCAAGCTCTCTCCTTCATTTTCCTTCGCCCACACTCTACAGATGATTTCAAGCTCTGATACCATGTGATGTCAACCTCCCCCCTCATCCTTTCTCTCCTTTTGGGGTTGGCTCGACCTCCTAGTCTAGTATCGTTCAAGTCTTCGAATTGAATGATTCGTCGGGCTCCTGATGGAAACAATTTGACTTGACACATTCCCTTTATATTTCCTCGGTACTCGCAATGTGGCACCTGCGGAACCTCTCCTCAATGCTGCTTTAAATTCCACACCGATAGTGCTAGTATTCCATGCTAGAATTCCTCCTCGATGTGACCATGGGCTATGACCGTGGGTCAATTCACTTTGTGACCCCGAACTTCGGGAATTTTACAATATGCTTTGTCTTTTCCTTGATTTATAAATCAATGAATGCTTCGGGACCAGATCTACGGTCCACGCTCTTCTCATGATCAACAACTTTCATCGAATCACGAGTTCGGATTTCGTGAGTCTAGTCTCCTCTCGACTCGGCTTCTTCCACTTGCAAATTAGCGATGTGTTGATCCTCTGCCACGTTTCCTTCTAGATCCAATGACCTAGATTTGAAATCTCTCTTCGCGAAGATCCTTGTTCGCTCCCTCAAACCTTCCGAAGTTCCTTCTCCCGAACCTCTCGATATTCTATCACCTGTCTCCTCCTTGGACATGGGTAATTCCTCCGTCTTATGGACTTAAACAAGTCCTTGATTCCTTTGTGCACTTATCACAACTTCCCCTTTAGAGACTTAGGTTGTTATCGAAGGGTTTTTTTCAGTCCTTGCAGAGTTCTGCATAGACTTCCTTTTGACTTTTCTCGACTTAAAAAACTCCAAGGTTCCAAGCTCTTCTACAAGCTTCTCTTGCCCTCTTGGTAGGTTATTTCCCTTCCTCCTGAGATTATAAGATGAACTCTCGACACCTTAGCTTCACTCTTTTCACTTTATCAGTTCTTCGACGACTTCTCCCTCGACTTTATGGAAAGTTTAAGGCATATTCTTTCCTTTGTTGATGCACTTCTTACAAAACCTTCCTTCACCAAAATGTTCAGCAATCTTGGGATTCTTTCACACCCTCAACTGTTGTTATGAGGGAAAAAATCTCTATGGCCAAGGGTAAACCACAACAGACAAGTATGACTGCAGAAATCAACTCAATTCCATTGTATGCTATATAAACTAATATGCAAGATAAGAAAGAGGCCTGTCTCGATCCAATGTTTGGTGATGTTCCACCATTGAGCGCTTCGACCCAAAGATTTATACCTGCAATAAGTTCTCAACAAACAAGAAAAGAAAGTATATAGTGATAATGTAAAGGGGTTAGCACATCAGATAGCATAATCCATTAATAAACATTACAAACATGCCCATGGATAATAATCATATATTTTCACGATACCAATAGGACGGGAAATGAGCATTTCTATTAATAATTAATCAACATAAGTGTCAACATTACAGACATCCGTGTTGGCATGGTTTGAAACCAAGGAACCAATTTCCTTCCAACTGGGTCTCCACCACTTCAATCCTCCACCAAAGGAAAGCTCAAAAGAGAGAGACAATGAGGTTCTCTTAACAATAGGGAAAGAGCTTGGGGGATGAACACTGTTTTCAGACTTGAGGGACAAAGGGATGTAGACTCAATATGAAGTAATTTCTCCATAGTAACTTTACTCTCAAAGTTGAATTCTTTCTCCTCTTTTCCATAGATCGAAATTGTGCTCTTATAGCCTTCAAAATGCAACTGAAGGGCCGAGTCGGAACATTTCTAGTGTATGGAAGGCCAAGGATCAGAGACCTCTTGTCGTGACATGGAAACTTGACTCCATTTTTGTATTTTCTGGCACAAATCCTGATGTACGTGGGCTGTAGGGAGCATCTTGCGTATACACTTGCTGTATAGCTGATAGAGCACGTATATGTGGAAAAATGCTTATTTTTAGCTCTGGATTTATCAAAAAGGGATGATAAGTCTACATAGGGAAATGGAAAAAGGCCCTCTGTGCAAGATAGCAATGGTGAGGAAAATCTTACTATAACAACCGTGTAGTTCCTAGGTATGCTCATGCAATCTCAATTCCCTCCTGGAAGAGTGTTCCAGAGTGTTCAGAAACTCCGTGTTGTGTTTCTCTCCACATAGTCTTTATTTTCAAGGGACCTAACCACCTTGAAATTTCTCCCTGAGTCTGTAAGTAAATCTGGCGTACCCTCCTGACAGCTTCTCTTCTGACTCCAATGAGTTCAAACCCACACTCCTTGCATTGACTTACAGAGTTTTCCATATTCGTTGCGCACTCCTTGCACTTAGCCTAGAGAACCAGACTTGAATTAACATACTCGCGGATAGAAAATTGTTCCTCTATCCCTGCAGACAATTTCTAACATCCATCTACAATTCACAAACATGAAAATGACATTCATCATGCAACATCCATTGAACATAAAGATAAAACAAGAAAAAATGTCATTTTCTATTAATGGTGGAATGCCAATTTACAATGATGGAGTCTGAGCTACAACTGAGTCTTAGCTCTCTGTGTTTTCTCCTCTATCTATCTAAAATTGTCTAACTCTCACCACCCAACTGTCTAACCTCTACTTTGATTACAATACAAATATTTATACAAGAGGGGATCTGTGTGCTTCCCTCGCAAGCTTCCTAATGGTGTCAAATCACCATCCCTAAGGCTTATCGAAAGGCCAAATTACAATGATGGCGATTCTGCTCCAAATTGGACGCATATCCATTCCACCGTCAACCTATTAATGGCGACTTCATCTCATGTTCGTGCGAAGGTATGATTCTTCTCTTCCAGCTTGTCTCCAATTAATGCTTGGATTCTTGGGGAAAAATGAAAGGACAATGCCTCTCCTTCCTTGAATGCACACCATGCATGTAGATTTATTGGCGCATGTTGAGATGGATTGATGCTCCTGCATCAAAGAAGAGGACTAAGCCACCATTCTTCAGAAATATTCCTCAAAGATAACCAACTTCTAGAGAACCGAGAACGATTGAGATAGGGGGTCAAAGGCCAAGGCAACAACCTATTCAATGTTGGGTTTGTAAAGGATATCATATGTTCAGATATTGTCCTCACAAATGTGAAAAAGTGAGGATTGTTCACATTGCACAACAAGTTGAAACTGTGTAAGACATGGGAAGAAATGTACCAATGATCTATGCAGCCCTAGACAACATACAAGTAGAGTATCAGTCACATATGATTGAAGTGGAAGGTATGATCAACAACCAAACCATTTCTATTTTAATTGATTCAGGAGCTAGTCATAGTTATATAGATCCTAAGATGGTGGAAAGTTTGCATTTTCCAAGAAGCAAGCATGGAAAATCTTGGTTGGTGCAGCTAGCTACTCGAGCCAAAAGAAAAGTTAATGAGATGGTTAAGTCATGTCCTATGGACATGAATGGACTGAACACCAGGGAATATTTGAACATCTTGCCTTTAGGTTCCTATGATTGTCTAATTGAGATGGATTGGTTGGAACAACATCATGTTATCCTAGACTGTCATAACAAGGATTTTACTTGCTTGTATGAGGAAGGGTACCTAAGGATAGTGCAGGGAATTACCAGGGCATTAACCATCAGAGAAATTTCAACATTGCAACTAAAGACATGTTACAAAAAAGGGTGTCAAATATTTGCGGCACATATGGAAGAGACACATAAAGATAAGGTGTCAAATATTGAAGATTATGCAGTCCTAAAAGAGTTTGAAGACGTGTTTAAGGAAATATAGAGATTACCCCCTAAAAGAGACATTGATTTCTCCATAGGTTTCATGTCTGGAGCAACTCAAGTATCCAAGACTCCATATAGGATGAGTACACCAGAATTGAAGGAGTTGCAAATGCAACTTGAAGAGCTTCTGAAGAAGGGGTATATACACCCAAGTGTGTCACCTTGGGGTGCCCTAGTTTTATTTGTAAAGAAAAAGGATGGAACATTGAGACTTTGCATTGACTTTAGGAATTTGAACAAGGTAATTATGAAGAATAAGTATCCTTTTCTGAGGATCGATGACCTATTTGATCAACTGAAAGATGAAAAAATATTCTCTAAGATTGATCTTAGGTCTGGTTATCATCAAGAAAGAATTAAAGAACAAGACATCAAAAAGACTACTTTCAGAACATGGTATGGTCATTATGAGTTCACAGTGGTGCCCTTTGGATTATCAAATGCACTAGTTGTCTTCATGTGTTTAATGAATTGTATTTTTCAGAGAATACTTAGATAAGGTTGTCATTGTATTTTCAGATGACATTCTTATATATTCTAAGTCAAAGGAAGAGCATGAACAACACTTGAGGATGGTATTACAAGTATTAAGGGAGCATAAGTTGTATGCCAAATTGAGCAAGTGTTCATTTTATCAGAAGAAAATTCATTATTTGGGACATATCATTTCAGAGGATGGGATAGCAGTGGATACTGAGAATATAGAAGCCATTAGGGGATGGTCAACGCCAAATAATGTGACATAGGTCAGATCATTCATGGGCCTTGTAGGACACTATAGGAGATTTATTGAAGGATTCTCAAATATTTCACACCCCATCACTTCCTTGCAAAAGAAGGGTGTGAAGTTTCAGTGGACATTGGATTGTTAAAAGAGTTTCCAACACTTGAAGAAATTATTAACCAATGCTCCAATTTTAAGGATTGGAGATCCAAATGAAGACTTCATTGTATGCATNTATGAAACCGCAGCTGATGTGGTCTATGGCCACAGGGAGATAGGTCTCTACACCAATGGTGTTAGAACCATAGGATCTGTTCGGGAGGGAAGGCAAACCTTTGTAACCGTCAGATCTGGAGAATGTGCAAAAGGTTTAAAGCCTTTGGATATTGCACAGGGGATTGGAAAATCGCGATACGCGGAATCCCGATTTGGTTAGGAACGGTCTGAGCCGTCAGATCTCAGTCGGAAAACCCAATAGCCGTTGGATCTGTCGGGAGATGCCCGAAGGTTAAACCTTAGTATTTAGGGGTGAAAGCTCTGAAATAGCAAGAGAGAATCTGATTCGTCCGTCTAAGGAAGGATGCGTGTCGCGTGATCATCCAATTCGGAGATTCGGACACCCGGACTCACGTAGGTGAGCGTTTTTGACCTTGCATCGGGCGAAGTCCCGAGATTTGATTCGAGCCATCCAACAGTTGAGACACGTGGCAGAGATAGAGCGATCTATTGGTATATAGGCTACCGGGGTTTTGAGTTGACAAAGGATTTTGTCATCGGGGAATCAAAAGTCCCAAAGTCCCGAGATTGAATTGGGACCATCCATTCATTGAGGACATGTGGTAGCAATCCCATCAATCGGGGAAAGTCCCGATAGAAAAGTCGAATCGAAAATCGGGGTTCAGGGAATCGCGAATCCTGAGGACATTGTGTTTCGGCTTTGGAAAGTCCGAAACCCCAATAGGAGATAAGACTGTGGTCGTGTAAGAGGAGGTCGGGTGAGCCCTGAGTCTAGCCCGGAGGGCTAACGGGAGTTAGAGCGCATCACCGTTTGGAAGCCCAAAACCCCGATAAGGGTATAAGGCTGCAGTCTTATAAGACTGCGGTCACATGGACCTTGGCTTAACCGCGAAGGGCTAAAGCAAAAGGCGCATCGAAAAATCGGAGATCGGGAGTTCATGAGAATAGGAACTCATGTCGTTGAGGATCATGAAACCCTGACACCTGAAGCTACAGTCGGGGAGATGTACCCCGTAGACACCTGAAGAGCACCACGTGCTAGCAAGTGTGAAGACAAGCGAGAGAGGTGGGACCTGATGACGTCGTTAAAAGTGACATGGACCCTCCTGAACGTACCCCAGGCCACGGTGGTGAAGGGCGACAACTGTACTGTGGGCCCGGAGAATAAAGTAATTCGCGATTTCGTGGATTCGCGAGATAAGTGCATGGGAGCTTGACATTGAAACTCACGAAGTCATGAAGTAGCGAGAACAAGAGGAGAAAAGTCAACATCGCTTCTCGGGGTTTCATGAAAGGGAGGTGCCAGGGTTGGACACCACAACTCACAAAGGTGCGAGTAGCGAAGAGTGCTCACACTTAGACTTAGACCTAGACTACGGTCATGCATAGCAGACCCTAGCGAGGAGAGAGAGAGCCATACCCTTGTCGCATCTCGGGTATCGACGTTTAGAGGAATGAGTCGAAGGTTTTCGACTCACGAACTCGCGAGATTGCGAGTTGCGAAGAAAAAGGTGACTTGGGTTTCGTATATTTAACTGTCGGATCTTCGTGGACTAAGATTCTGAAGTTCTGAAGTCCCAGAAATTGTAGAGCCACACAGAGCTCAGAAAACTTTGTGAAGTTGAAATGTCTTTCGTCCTTGTTCGTATTAGTTATAAATGTTGTGGATTGTTCATGAAGTTTAATGGCCTGAAAAATTTTGAATTCAATTGCACAGTGCATGTGCAGAGTTCAACAAAGGCCAGAACTCCAGTTAATCAACGTCGAGTATGGAGTGGGGAAGAGTGCAGATTACCTCTGGAATGGAAGACGAACGGGAAGGAAAGGATGTTAACCTAGGAGTCGAAGGATCAAACTCTAATGGGCATGGAAAGGAGATGGATAAGGAAGGACACATGATGAAAATCATTGAAAGTCTGCAAAGAGAGGCCAAGGCTCGCAGAGATGATAGCCAAAAGCTCATGAAAGTCAAGGATCGGTAGGGTGAATTAAACTTAAAATTTTTGTAGAGTTTGGAAAGAATAGAGAAGAAACTCGAGAAAGGGAGAGACTCAAGTACGACGGGGAGTCGCAGAACCCATGGGAGAAGAAGTAGGCCGAGGAGTGGTAGCCGACATCTTAGTCGCTCCCAAAGACATTCTGACAGGAAGACACACAGCAGTTCAAGCCCGTCCCCTACCAAAAAACACCGAAAATATGGAAAGGAGGAATTGAAAGGAGAGATGAACAAAATTAAACCTCCAACATTTGATGGAGAGCATAAGAAGGAGGAAGATGCTGAGACATGGTTGCTTGGCATGAAGAAATACTTCTAGCTGCAGAATTATTCTACCCATGCAGAAGGAAGAATTGCAATGTACCAGCTGAAAGGAAAAGCGTCCATGTGGTGGGATCAGTTTGTGCAGGTGCAGCACATCAGAGAGAAATAGGTCACGTGGAAGGAGTTTAAGAGGTATTTCGAGAAGAAATACCTGACTAAAAGATACTATGACATAAAGATGAAGGAGTTCTTTGAACTCAAGCTAGGCAGCATGACCATTGATGAGTATGAACGAAATTTTCTGGAACTACTGAAGTATGTTCCATTCATCAAAGACGAGGCTATTAAAATTCAGAGGTATCTGAGTGGACTGCCACCTTCCATTGGTGACAAGATTCAATACGATGATCCTACGACCATGGAAGAAACCATAAGAAGGGCGAAATGCCTATATGAACAACAAAGAGAAAAGCCTACCTTTCAGAAGGTTTGGAATGATCGGAGGAAGTTTAAGAAGGAACAGAGGCAAAAGGGAAGCAAGCCTTCCTTTTTCAGAAACATTCTTCAGGGACCACCATCGTTTAGAGAGCCGAGAATGATTGAAGAGAGACCACAAAGATAGAGACAGGCGCCCATTCAGTGCTGGGGCTGTCAAGGAAGCCACAAGTACAGAGATTGTCCCCATAAAATGGGTAAGGTGAGAACTGTACATATTGTTCAGCAAGCTGAAACAGTGGAGGATATGGGAAGCAGAATGCCAAGGATCTACGCAGCCCTGGACAATAAGCAAGAAGAATTTCAATCGCACATGATTGAAGTGGAAGGCATGATCAACAACTGACCACTTGTTATTTTAATTGATTCAGGGGCTATCCATAGTTATGTAGATCCTAGAGTGGTGGAAAGTTTGCATCTAGCGAGAAGCAAACATGAGAAGTCTTGGTTAGTGTAGTTGGCCACAGGGACCAAGAGGAAGGTCACTGAATTG
>JZKD02S2021075.1:1040161-1052781 GCA_000966675.3 Picea glauca
CATTTTGGATACAGTAATATAACAGGTCCTGCTTTTTTATTTAAAAAAAAAAAAAATCCCATCAAAGTTGTTCTCTATCCATCGATTTGATAATTTGGATGGGCCAAGAATACCAATTCTCACATTAATTTCCATTATAAAAATGACCTTGACTATATCTTTATATAATAAATAAATAAATTTCACACCTAGTAGGTCCCATGAGCGAACAATTGCCAAACACTTTGGTGCATAGACAACAAAGTCTAAATCGTACATATTGTCAAGAGGTTGGAAATGTTAGTCACAATGAGCTATATGGAATCACGTTTTACTTTTTAGACAATGATTTATATTTTTCCTAAGGACATTGATAACAAAAGGGAAATGTTCGTCACATTGTGACGATGGGAAATGTTCGTCACAATGCAACATTGGTAAATATTTGTCACATTGCGACGTTCAAAAATGTTCCTCAGAATGCGACATAGGGAAATGTTCATCATAATGCAATGGAAATGTTCATCATAATGAAATGGAAATGTTAGTCACAATGAGATGTATGGAATCATGTTTTACGTTTTAGACAATGATTTATATTTTCCTATGGACATTGATAACAAAAGGGAAATGTTCATCACATTGTGACGATGAGAAACGTTCATCACAATGTGACGTAGGGAGATGTTCATCATAATGCAATGTTAGTCACAATGCAATGGAAATGTTAATCACAATGGGATGTATGGAATCATGTTTTACTCTTTAGACAATGATTTATATTTTTCCTACAGACATTGATAACAAAAGGGAAATGTTCGTCACATTATAACGATGACAAAACGTTCTTCATAATGCGACATTGGTAAATGGCCGTCACATTGTGACGTTGAGAAATGTTTGTCACAATGCAACATAGGGAAATGTTCATCATAATGCAATGTTAGTCACAATGCAATGGAAATGTTCATCATAATGCAATGGAAATGTTAGTCATATGGAATCATGTTTTACTGTTTAGACAATGATTTATATTTTTCCTACGGACATTGATATCAAAAAGGAAATGTTCGTCACATTGTGACGATGAAAAACATTTTTCACAATGCGACATTGGTAAATGGCCGTCACATTGCGACGTTGAGAAATGTTCATCATAATGCAATGTTAGTCACAATGCAATGGAAATATTCAGCATAATGCAATGGAAATGTTAGTCACAATGAGATGTATGGAATCATGTTTTACTTTTTAGACAATGATTTATATTTTTCATATGGACATTGATAACAAAAGGAAAATGTTCGTCACATTGTGATGATGGGAAACATTCATCACAACGCGACATTGCTAAATGGTCATCACATTGCGATGTTGGGAAATGTTCGTCACAATGCAACGTAGGGAAATGTTCATCATAATGCAATGTTTGGAGACACTTGCATATATAGGGGGGATGCCAATTCCAAGTCATTCCATCTACCAACATAAATAATCCATACCATAACATATTTTGGTAAAGGTTAGGGAAGAGCACCACCTTCTTAGTAATTGGTTTATCTTTCATTATTCTAAAAGCCACTATTAATCTACTATATATATATATATATATATATATATAAGGACAAAGAATCATATTAAATGAATTTTTTCACCCACAAATTGGGGTTTATTTGATTTCTCTTTAACATTTAATAGATAAGAAGTTAAAACAAATCTATGTCAACTTCTCTCAATTTCATAGACTTGGAGATTCTTCTTTAATGGTAAAATGGATACAATTTGTTAGTGAGATTCACGATACAATACTTAGACCTTTGGAAGATCAACTTAGCTTGATTGCTCATTCTCTTTAATTCAATTCTGGATATGCTCATTCTGGGCCCACAATGCATTAAAATGGGGACGACAAAGTAAAAGTAAAATTTCAGGAATATGAAGCGGCCTGTGCCTGTCTTCCATAAATTTAAATGTGGCACCTGTAATCTGCGGCCCTATCTCATATAAATAAAATAAATAATTTTACAAAAAGTGGTGGAAATCATATATTGTTACATTAATTTTTTAATCATGTTTAGTAAAAGTGAAAAAGTAAACATGATAAACGTATGATTTTATAAATGAAATGGAGTTAGTTCTTGCATTCTTATTCACTGATTTGGATGTAAGACGAAGAATATACCAACATATTCACTTTCAGGCCATTGGATTAAATTTTTTAATTAAAATAATGATTAATCCAACAATTCCAAGAGGGGGGATGCCTATCGGCGTAATTAATAAACTTAAATGCAAAAGTATTCGATGGATTCCACAATAACACTACATACGTTTAAAAATAGTTTAGATCAATGTTTTCTTTTTATTTTGCAATGCAAATCCAATATCCGGGCATGATCAATTCACATGGACTGAGCTTTGTTTCTTATGTGTTATTTATGTATTTGGGAAATTTTTGTCACAATGCGACCTAGGGAAATGTTCATCATAATGCAATGTTAGTCACAATACAATGGAAATATTCATCATAATGCAATGAAAATGTTAGTCACAATGAGATGTATGGAATCATGTTTGACTTTTTAGACAATGATTTATATTTTTCCTAAGGTCATTCATAACTAAAGGGAAATGTTCATCACATTGTGATGATGGGAAACATTCGTCACAATGTGACATTGGGAAATTTTTGTCACAATGTGACATAGGGAAATGTTCATCATAATGTAATGTTAGTCATAATGCAATGGAAATGTTCATCATAATGTAATGGAAATGTTAGTCACAATGAGATGTATGGAATCATGTTTTAATTTTTAGATAATGATTTACATTTTTCCTAAAAACATTGATAACAAAAGGAAAATGTTCGTCACATTGTGACGATGGGAAACATTCATCACAATGGGACATTGGGAAATGGTTGTCACATTGCGACATCAGGAAATGTTCGTCTCAATGCGACGTAGGGAAATGTTCATCATAATGCAATGTTTGGAAACACTTGACACAGTGTAGTGATGCAGGAGCATCGCCAACTCATCAAGGAGCATCGCCCAAGACAAGCGAGCCAGCATGGAAGACAACGTACAACTGGACAAGTCCAGCCAAAACTTTTTGAAATTCCATACAAGATGATGCGCCAATGTATAAATGCACCATTTATAAGAGAGCACATTTGTATGTTGTATCAAAACTCGAGCCATATGATCTAGTCTGAAGTAGATAGGAGGCATTTATTCTAGTTAATGCAGGTAGGTAGGATTTTATTTCTGGATTAGACAGTTTTAGAAAGAAGGAGGGAAACCGGATATAGACACCCTCACTTGTGCATTGTAAAATTATTCATTTAGGAGCAAGAAGAGAAGAGAAAGCAGAGAAATGTGTAGAGAACATCCATGTACAAATATTGAATTAATAGAAGAAAGCTTTGATTCAAGTCCATGGTTATGTGTCTACTCTCTGTGTGTCGTTGTTATGCTCATGAATGTTTGTTTTCTGTTATGCATTTTCTTGGTATATGCTGTGCATTTGATTTCACATTTCGAAACTGAAGTCTGAAGGAGAGGGGGAGAATAAGTTTCAATTGTTTCTCTATCTGAGCCAGGAGATTCCTGCAAAGAGTGCAGTCGAATTCATCCACAAAGAGTGTGTTGATGAATGCTCAGTAGTTAACTTTTGTTCTCATTCACCTAGAAGTGGGATTGAGTTGTGGAAGTCGTGCAAGGAGTGCGCAGGTTGGGGAAAAGTCTCGGTTACTAATCTGAGCAAAGGAGATTGAAGACTGCTACTGCAGGAAGTGCGCAAAGTCAGAAGGGTTCAACACTTGGTGAGTTGTTGAAGGACTGAGCGCCAGGAGTGCATGCGAAATTCCTCTGAAGAATCAGAGTTGAAAAAATCAGGAGGGGCAGAGCTTTCATACCCATTGAAGGGTCGTGCCGGAGGGTTTGTGACAAGAGAAATCTCAGGGAGGAGAAATCAACGGTCAGGGTTTGCCGAGGGAAACAACGAAATCCCGTCAATCGTCAGATTTTGGGGAAGTTGCACAGGATTTTAGCCTAGCGAGCAGAGACGGAGTCAGGGAGTCATTGGGACTCGGCTCATTGGAATATAGGGGTTTTTGTGGTCACAAAACTCTTGTGGAAAGAAATCACAATCCACGATTTCCCGAAGGGACCTTAGTTGTTGATCGGTGAGACAAGTGTCAAGCAGCAGAGGGGTTAGTGGAGTTCGGCTCATCGGAGGTCGGGGCTCCGGACATAGAAACTTGGCCTATTGAAATCGCGATTAGCGATTTCCTGACACGATCGGAGCCGTTAATCGTAGTAAGGACACGTGGTGCGAGATCCCAAAGATTCGGAGTTTGGTGATTCAAGATTTCTGGAGACAAGAGTATTGCGTGTGTTGAAATCACGATCCACGATTTCCTGACAGAGTTAAAGGCCTCAGTGGAGGACAGGTGTCGGAGGGTTGAGTCTCATTGTGAGTTGATGACAAGTGGCATCACCCTTCGGGGATCGAGACTTGGAAGGGTCCGTGAATTTGTGCAACGAGAATCACGATATCCCGATACATGATTTCCCAACCTGCCTACAGAGTGTGGGTCACAGAGGAACTAGTAAGTGGACAGGTGGCACAGTATCGAAGATTCGGCGCATCGGGTATCGAAGGTTGGAAATTCCAATTGTTGAAGTTGTGAATAGCGATTTCCTGATAGGGAGAAGTTTCGATAGCAGAGGAGAAGTCAACGTTGAATCGTATCGGGTTTTAGGGAATCGTGAAGTAAGAAACATGCAACCTTAGGATTCGTGAAATTGCGAAGTTCGATCTTCCGATTTCAAGGAGAGAGGTCACAAAGAGCGTTCTGTGGGTGACAAAGTCTCGAAAGGGGTTTTGAAGAGAATTCTAGCTCTTTAGGCCTAAGGAATAGAAGGTCCTGGTAGTTGCGGATGTGCCCTGAGGTGGTCATCGATGTCAGAGTGGTATCAGAGTGGGAATACTCTTTGTTTTCTATAGCAGAGAGAGAGAGAATTCACCATGCCACCCAGAAGGGAGAGACAGTCACCCAACCCAGAAGACAGGGAGGTGAGAAGAAGAGGCAGGCCGGCAGGGAATCCAAAGATGGAAAGGCAGATATGTGATCTTCGAGCGAGATTAGAATATATGGAGGTAGAACAGAGATACACAGCCAATGCAGGAGATCTGAGTGACTCTGAAGGTGAAGCTGAAGCTGAACGACAAGGAGAAGTTGCAGCTGAAGATGCAGCCAACGAGCGGTTAATTAAAGCTATCACCCAGATGAGTTCCAAGACAAAAATGGACATTCCAGTTTACGAAGGAAGCTTGGATGCAGAGGAGCTATTGGATTGGATCCGAGCTCTTGATACCTACTTTGATTATGAGGATATTGAGGAGGACAAGAAAGTTAGACATGCTGTCACAAAATTGAAGGGACATGCAGCATTGTGGTGGGACGAGCTACAAGATGATAGATGCTGCAAAGGCAAGAAGAAAATTAAGAGTTGGGATTGAATGATTGCAAAGATGAAAGTGAAATTCATCCCAAGAGACTACCAAATAAATCTGTTCAGGAGGATGCAAAACCTGAGATAGAAGCTGATGACAGTGAAAGAATACACTGAGGAATTCTATCGATTGAACATCAGAGCAGGTCATCGGGAGAGCGATGATGAGAAGGTAGCCAGATACCTGAATGGTCTGAGATATGACATTCAGGATGAATTAAGCATGACAACCATCAAAACTATTGAGGATGCTTACCAGATGGCTCTGAAAGCCGAGGAGAACCTGAGCCATAAGCAAGGACAGTGAGGGCAAGGCAGAAGTCAGCCCAGAGGTAAGGCAGTTGCCCAGGAGAAATACCAGAAGCCCAAGGAGGAATGGAAGAAACCTCAAGGTAAGATTGAGAGAGGTGGAACCTCACAGTGAGGACAACAATATGCTGAGAAGAGGGGACAACATAACGAGCAACGAGGAGATTAGGCTGATGCAAACACTTTTCCTTGTATTAGAGGTAGGGGAAGAGGCTGAGGTGGAATCATCACATGTTTCACGTGTGGAAAGGATGGACATAAGGCAGTTGACTGTCCAGACATGAAAAAGGATGGAGGAGAAGCTCACATCGCTGAAGCGCAGAGGCGTGATGTTGAGAATGAAGATACAGAGGGTGGAAGGTCGCTGATGATGCGTAAAATTATTTTAACACCTGGGAAGGAGGTGGAGGACTCAGCTCAAAGGACCAGACTGTTCAGAACAACTTGCAAGACCAAATACTAGAAATGTAAGGTTATTGTTGACAGTGGTAGCACTGATAATCTCGTTTCAACCGAGATGGTAGAGAATTTAGAGCTGGAGACAACTGATCACCCGAGTCCATACAAAGTATCATGGCTACAAAAAGGACATCAGGTAAGTGTCACTAAACAATGCCTGGTTGACTTTAAAATTGGGGGATATAATGATAAGGTCTTGTGTGATGTCATTCCCATGGATGTATGTCATTTGTTAGTAGGTAGACCATGGCAATATGACAGAAATGTGGTTCATGATGGGAGGATGACCACATATACTTTGGAGAAGGATGGAAGGACACACAAATTGCTTCCGATAAAGGACAAGGAAGTGAAACCGAAAGTAAGTAACACAATACCTCTCATGAGTGGGGAAGAAAGAAGATCCACAATTCATTGTGGTCAGAAAACCAAGGATTATTTTGAATAGCACAAGAGTGGATGACCTACCCGATGAGATTCAGGAACTGCTGGAAGAGTTCGCTGACATCATCGTGGATGAATTACCTCATTCGTTGCCACTGATGAGGAGTGTGATTCATCACATAGACCTCATACCAGGAGCCAGTTTTTTGAATAAGGCTGTGTATAGATTGACGCCACAAGAAAATGAGGAGGTCAAGAACCAAGTCCAGGATTTGTTGGACAAAGGATTGGTCAGGGAAAGCCTGAGCCCGTGTGTCGTTCCAACGGTACTAAGTCCAAATAAGTATGGAGGTTGGAGAATGTGCACTGATTCAAGAGCGATCAACAAAATTACCATCAGGTACAGGTTTCCACTACTGAGAATGGATGATCTGATGGATTGCTTGAGTGGGGAAAATTATTTTTCGAAGATTGATCTGAAGAGCGGATATCATCAGATTCGCATGAGGGAAGGTGATGAATGGAAGACAGCATTCAAAACAAACGAAGGTTTGTACGAATGGCTGGTCACGTCGTTTAGCTTGACAAAGGCGCCGAGCACATTCATGAGACTGATGAATGAAGTCCTGAGGGAATTCATTGGGCAATTTGTAGTCGTATATCTGGATGATATATTGATCTTCAGTAAGACGAAGGCTGAACATTTGAAACATTTATCCATTGTGATGAGAAAACTACAACAGGAGAAACTGTTGATTAATATGAAGAAGTCCTCATTTATGAAGACAGAGCTCATTTACTTGGGTTTTGTTATATCGGAAAATGAGTTGAAAATGGATCCGAGTAAGGTGGAAGTGATCAAGAATTGGCCATCACCGAGAAATGTTTTTGAGGTGAGAAGTTTTCATGGACTGGCTAGCTTCTACCGAAAGTTCATCAGAAATTTCGTGGAATTAGTGCAACGATGATGGACACGGTAAAGAAATGACATAAATCTTTTCATTGGACAGCAGAGGCTGAGAAAAGCTTCAATCTGTTGAAACAGAAGATAATGGAACGACTAGTGTTGGTGTTGCTGAACTTCAAGAAGACATTTCAAGTGAAATGTGATGCGAGCGGATATGCCATAGGAGAGGTCTTAAGCCAGGAGGACAGGCCGGTTGCATATTTCAGTGAGAATATGGATGAAGCAAAGTTGAAATAATCCACATATGATAAAGAGTTTTATGCCATCATACAGGCGTTGAAGAAGTGGAGGCATTACTTGGTCCCAAAAGAATTTGTATTGTATAGTGATAATCATGCATTGCAGTTTGTGAGTCAACAAGAGAATTTGAATCAGAAACATGCTAAATGGGTAGAGTATATGCAGAATTTCACATTTGTGACTAACCATATTTCAGGTATTGCTAACAAAGTGGCTGATGCTTTGAGCAGGAAATTTTTGTTGCTGCAGGAGTTCTGAGTCACAACCTTGGGTTTTGAAAATCTCAGGGATATGTACGCAAGAGATGCAGATTTTGGAGAAGCATATGAAGCAGCTGAGAATCTAGTTCTCAGAGATCGGAGCCCATGGATAGAATACATGATCCAGGATGGACTGTTGTTCATAGGCAACCAACTATGTATTCCAAATTTCTCCATGAGGGAGAATCTGCTAAAAGAGAAACACAACGGAGGATTGGCAGGAAATTTTGGCCACGACAAGACATTTGCAAAGATAAGTGAGGCATATTTTTGGCTGAGGATGCGGGCAGATGTCAAGAATTTTGTTGACAGGTGCAAAATTTATCAGCATTCAAAGGGCCGGAAGCAAAATGCGGGATTCTATCAATCCTTACCCATACCAGAGAGGCCGTGGGATGAAATCAACATGGATTTCGTACTGGGATTACCGAGAACACAAAGAGGACATGATTTGATCTTTGTGGTGGTAGACAGGTTTTCAAAGATGGCACATTTTATTCCATGTCAGAAGACCAACGATGCGACCCACATCGCAAATTTGTTTTTTAAGGAGATTGTGCGACTTCATGGATTGCCGAGAAGCATAGTCTCGGACAGGGATACAAAATTCATAGGTCATTTTTGGAGGATGTTATGGAAGAATCTAGGAACTAACTTGGCGTTTAGTTTAGCTTATCATCCGCAGATGGATGGGCAAACAGAGGTGGTGAACAGAAGTTTGGGGGACTTGCTGAGGAGCTTGGTGACAGAGCACCATGGCAGCTGGGACAACATATTGCCACAGGTAGAGTTTGCATACAACGATTCGGTGAATCGGAGTACAGGAAAAAGTCCATTTCAGATTGTGTATGGGACACAACTGAGAGGAGTTTCTGAACTAAGGGAGTCAGAGCAGACTGGGAATAGTAGTGCTAGTGCAGAGGAATTCGCTGAGGTGATGAAGGAACTTCACAGCAAGGTGAAGCAGCGACTGCAAGACTCAAATCAGGAGTACAAACGCAGAGCAGATCAGCATCGGAGACAACTTCAGTTCAAAGTTGGTGATCTGGTTCTGGCACACTTGAGGAGGGAAAGGTTCCCAAGGGGAACATATAATAAGTTAAAGATGAAGTAAATCGGGCCATGTAGAGTCCTGAAGAAATTCAGAGAAAATTCTTATGAGATTGAGTTGCCGGATGGTATCGAAATATCTCTGATATTCAATGTGGTAGATTTATACCCATACAGGGCTGGAGAAGCGGAAACTAGAACTGAGGAACCAGTGATCTAGTGGACGAAGCAGATGCCGATAGAAAAAAAGCCACAGATGGAGTACATACTGGACAAGAGAGTGGGTAAGAAGACCAGGAGGAAAGAGTACTATGAGTACCTGGTCAAGTGGAAGAATCACCCAGTGGAAGACACCAGCTGGGAAAATGAAGCAGTGATACAGAAACATGGAAAGACCATTCAAGAGCTCATGGACAGGAGCCCATGAAATTTTTCAAGCCGAGGAGTATGATGCAGGAGCATCGCCAACTCATCAAGGAGCATCACCCAAGACAAGCGAGCCAGCATGGAAGACAACGTACAACTGGACAAGTCCAGCTGAAACTTTTTGAAATTCCATACAAGATGATGCGCCAATGTATAAATTCACCATTTATGACAGAGCACCTTTGTATGTTGTATCATACCTCGAGCCATATGCTCTAGTCTGAAGTAGATAGGAGGCATTTATTCTAGTTAATGCATGTAGGTAGGATTTTATTTCTAGATTAGACAGTTTTAGAAAGAAGGAGGGAAACCGGATATAGACACCCTCACTTGTGCATTGTAAAATTATTCATTCAGGAGCAAGAAGAGAAGAGAAAGCAGAGAACTGTGTAGAGAACATCCATGTACAGATATTGAATTAATAGAAGAAAGCTTTGATTCAAGTCCATGGTTATGTGTCTATTCTCTGTGTGTCGATGTTATGCTCATGAATGTTTGTTTTCTGTTATGCATTTGCTTGGTATATGTTGTGCATGTGATTTCACGTTTTGAAACTGAATTCTGAAGGAGAGGGGGAGAATAAGTTTCAATTGTTTCTCTATCTGAGCTAGGAGATTCCTGCAAAGAGTGCAGTCAAATTCATCCGCAAAGAGTGCGTTGATGAAGGATCAGTAGTTAACTTTTGTTCTCATTCACCTAGAAGTGGGATTGAGTTGTTGAAGCCGTGCAAGGAGTGCGCAGGCTGGGGAAAAGTCTCGGTTACTAATCTGAGAAAAAGAGATTGAAGACTGCTACTGTAGGAAGTGCACAGAGTCAGAAGAGTTCAACACTTAGTGAGTTGTTGAAGGACTGAGCGCCAGGAGTGCGTACGAAATTCCTCTGAAGAATCAGAGTTGAAAAAATCAGGAGGGGCAGAGCTTTCATACTCGTTGAAGGGTCGTGCAAGAGGGTTCGTGACAAGAGAAATCTCAGGGAGGAGAAATCGATGGTCAGGGTTCGCCGAGGGAAATAGCGAAATCCCGCCAACCATCATATTTTGGGGAAGTTGCACAGGATTTTAGCCCAGTGAGAAGAGACGGAGTCAGGGAGTCATCGGGACTCAGCTCATCGGAATATCGGGGTTTTTGTGGTCACGAAACTCTTGTGGAAAGAAATCACGATCCGCGATTTCCCGAAGGGACCTTAGCCATTAATCGGTGAGACAAGTGTCAAGCAACAGAGGGGTCAGTGGAGTTCGGCTCATCGGAGGTCGGGGCTCCGAAGACAGAAGCTTGGCCCGCTAAAATCGCGATTAGCTATTTTCGGACGCGATCGGAGCCGTTAATCGTAGTAAGTACATGTGGTGCGAGATCCTGGAGATTCAGAGTTCGGTGATTTAGGATTTTTGGAGAAAAGAGTATTGCGTGTGTTGAAATCGCGATCTGTGATTTCTCGACAGAGTTAAAGGTCTTACTGGAGGACAGGTGTTGGAGGGTTGAGTCTCACCGTGAGTCGACGACAAGTGGCATCTCCCTTCGGGGATCGAGACTTGGAAGGGTCTGTGAATTTGTGCAACGGGAATCGCGATATCCCGATATGTGATTTCTCAACCTACCTATGGAGTGTGGGTCACAGAGGAATCGGTAAGTGGACAGGTGGCGCAGTATCATAGATTCGGTACGTCAGGTATCGGAGGTTGGAAATTCCAATTGTTGACATTGTGAATAGTGATTTCCCGATAGGGAGAAGTTTCGATAGCAGAGGAGAAGTCAACGTTGACTCGTATCAGGTTTCGGGGAATCGTGAAGTAAGAAACACGCGACCTTAGGATTCACGAAATTGTGAAGTCCGATCTTCCGATTTCAAGGAGAGAGGTCACAAAGAGCGTTTTGTGGGTGACAAAGTCCCGAAAGGGGTTTTGAAGAGAATTCTAGCTCTTCGGGCCTAAGGAATAGAAGGTCCTAGTAGTTGCAAACGTGTCCTGAGGTGGCCATCAACGTCATATAGAATCATCTCTTACTTTTGCGACGTTGGGAAAATGGTCGTTATAATGTGGTGTCAATAATTTTTTGTCACATTGTGATGTTCAAAAAAGTTCATCACATGGAGACATTGGGAAATGTTCGTCACAGTGTGACGTTGGGAAATGTTAGTCACAATAAGATGTATGGAATCATCTTTTACTTTGTATAAAATGATTTATACTTTTCCATAAAATGTATGGTAAAAATATCAATTAGTAAAAAACAATTTCAAATACATAATTTCCATATTATAACACTATGATGAACCTTTCATACACATATAAAACTTAAAACTTTACATAATATTATTAAAACTCTAACCACTATTTAAATAAATATAAAACTTCAAACAACCTTTATACACTATTTCATTATCAATATAAATAATTTAATATATCATTAAAAACTTGAAACTTTAAATAATTAAAACTTTAAAAGATGATTGTTAGATTCATAAATCACATCTCTCCATTAAAGCCTACATAATATTATTAACACCCTATCTGAGACATAACTGACAATGCATGCTTTACAACTTTATAGAGAAAGTACATGCTTTACAACCTTATATAAAACAGATGCATAATTAGTTTTAATTTATTATTAATAAATTTGAAAAAATAAATCTATATAATATAATAGGAGTGGGGAAATAAAAATTATTTAGGCAATACAAATTTATCTTGGAATTATAAATCTATTTTAAGCTATTTAGTTTTTAAATTATTTTGGCTACTTAATAAATTTAAAAATATATTAGTACATTACACTAATAATTTAACCAATTTCACTATCAATATTTTAATTGAACCAATTGAACTATTAATACATTACACTATTAATATATATTAATCAATTGAACCAATTTCAAATTTGGAAAAAGAAATCTATATAATATAATAAAAGTGGGGAAAATAAATGTAGAGACATTATAAACTTAATTATAAATCTATCTTAATCTATTTATTTTTTAAATTATTTTGACTACTTAATAAATTTAAAAATACATTAATACATT
>JZKD02S2021075.1:1058066-1068120 GCA_000966675.3 Picea glauca
TCAGTAATATCATAATTATAATCCTTTTTCTCCAAATAATCCAAGTGTTATATCAATGTAGAATTATTATCCAAGAATGAGCAATAAGAAATGAAGAATCACACACATACACAGTACACCAATTTTTTACGTGGAAACCCAAATTGGGAGAAAGCCACAACATGCTTTATCTTATATGTCTTGAAGAATTACATTCATTGGAAGCACTAACTTCCTTTGTTTTCTAGTTACAACTAGAAGGAGGCTCCAACCCCCTAGTTTTTTAGGCTACAACCTGAGGGAAGCTCCACCTCCCCAATTCTCTGGCAACAACCAGAAAGGGGCTACAACCCCCTATGTTCTCCGGCTACAACCGAAAGGTGGCTACAACCACATGTCCTTGTCCCGTCCAACCACCCTGAAGTAGAAGTATAATGATGGAACCACTGTCACACTATCACTGTGAGATATACCACTGTAAACATGTACCAATAAAAATTAACCATGCATCAACCTATAATCAACTTGTTCCATAAACAAGTGCATCAACCATGCACCAACCTGTACTAAACAATTTGTAATCAACCTGTACCTAACTTGTACCTCAACCAAAATCCCTCATCAATTTCATCATCCAAATATGATTTGTAACTCTATAATAGACCTGGTGTATATGATCACATACCTGCAAAACTTTCTTAACTTTAACAACAAGAGACTAGCATTTTCATCAAACATTTCTTTAGTCTTACAAGACTAGTTTTGGATTAGTCAACAACCCTAACTTGAAATAATCATAACTTTGTACCTATAATGAATAAATATATGAAACTGATATACAATGTTCTTCAGATTGTTTTATGCAACTAATCCATGTGTCACTACTTGGAACCTCTTAGAAAAGGAGTTATGGAAAAAATCACACACCTTGTTGAATTCTGGATTATTCTAGAGAGCGACCTTGTAAAGCGTTCCCCACATGAAATATTTTTTGAATTGATTTGAAACTGTTACAAAACATACTACAGACTTTACTCTAACCAACACATTTTGTATTATTGAATTTGGATATGTTATGAAGAATTTATGATGTTTTTACCTGAAACACCTGTTTTTGACTAGTTTCAGGACTAGCCACAAACCCTATTTTCCACGGAGTGTAACTCAAAAAATACAATGATACACAAGATGAATTTTTTACCACAGATACTTGGATATGTTTCCTCAATGGAATAAAAATTTGATCATTTGAATCATTCTATAAAAAACGTTATTGTTAAAATGGTGATATGACCTGAAAACACCATACCTTAGAAAGCATCATCAAAAGAATTTATCCTTCCTTGAATTTTGGCCTTATTTTCTTCACTTTCCTCAGAAATTTGGCTTATATATCCTTTGGTTACCTTAGAAACATATAGTTATTCAATATTCTCAAGTGTTTCTTAAATGAGAGATCATTGCCTCTTATTTATACTCTCCAAGTAGCTTCCTTAAAAACATCTTCTAAGTCACTTTGCCCACTTTTCGTATTTTAGGGTTAACTCACTTCTAATTTTTCAATTAAATTTATTATTGAATTAATTTATTTTGTATTCACTTTAAATTATAGTACACTCATTACTTCACTTTATCATTTACCTTTTAAAATCTCTTAAACGACATTGACTACTTTGACCTTTTGGGGCTTCTAGATGACATATGAGGGTCCTCCAACTTCGTAAGGCCAAAACTGTCAAACCGTAAGGAGTTATGTGACGCTGCACATACCACCAGAAATGAAATGAAATGTACTATCCATATACAATAGTATTACCTAAAAATATATCAAAACTCATATCATTATCCATTAAACAAACTTGGGTCCCTTACCCAAACCCGGGTTCTCCAACTTCTCATGGCCATAACTCTCTAACCGTGAGGAGTTATGTGACGTTCCACATACCACCGGAAATGGAATGACAAGAAATATCCATATAGGATAGTTTCACTAACAAATTCAATGGCATTCATCTCATTATTCCACAAAAATTCATGGGTTCTCTAACCATACTTCTAGGATAACTCAATCCGCAAAGCGTCTTCTTGTGAGGGATTTCACCATAAGGGGACCACTTTGGAGTTCATCCATTTCTACTTATTATAAACCATTACAAGACAATAATCAGTCATCTTTACATCAAACAATATTGGGTCCATTACCCAACCATTTTTCTATGGGGCTTTCTTCAAGGGTTGACATCATTGACAACCAACCTTAATCAACAATATCCCCCTTTGGAATTGATGGCAACACTCTGATGCAATACTGAAATCATATCATTCATGCTCCCCCTGAAACCATGCCTCTGTCCTATGTATCTGATAAATATGATCCCCCTGGAACCATGCCTCTGTCCTCTTCATCTGATAAATCTCTCCCTTGGAACCATGCCTCTGTCCTCTACATGTGATAAATCTTTCCCCCTTTGTCATCAATGGAAAATGTATCTTTCCATCCAGGGTTTCTCCCCTTGACTCAACTTTCCTCTTATGGTGCTTCCTCGTGTAAATCTAAGACATACAAGATAAGCATTCAAAAATCATTCATTTTGGAGTAGAAATAACTCCAAGTCTCTGGAGAAGATATTCAAAGGATTCCCGTGGAAGCGGTTTTGTGAATATGTCTGCCACTTGTTCTTCTATGCCCACATACTCAACTCTGATGTTCTTTTCTGCAACCAGCTCCCATAGAAAGTGATACTTTATTGGAATGTGCTTCATCGTGGAGTGCATCACCAGGTTCTTCTATATATTGATAACTCTTGTATTATCACAATAGATTGGAATGGGATCATCATACTCAACTTGTATATTTGTCAGAGTTTGTTTCATCCAAAGAACCTGTGTACAATATGATTTTGCTGCAATATACTCTGCCTCGCCTGTAGATAAAGATATTGATGATTGTTTCTTGCTTAGCCATGATACTAAACACTCACCCAAGTAGAACGCTACTCCACTGATGCTTCGTCAGTCATCAATACAACTTGCCCAATATGCATCTATGTAGGCAATAAGTTGTAGACCCTTTCCTTTTGGATGCCATAATCCAAACTCTTATGTTCCTTTAAGATATCTGAAAATCCTCTTCACTGCTAACACATGTGACTCTGGTGCTACTTGAAATCGTACCACCTATCCAACTGCCTTCATTACATCTGGTTTGGATGTTGTCATATATAGTAGGATGTCAATCATTGACCTATATTGCCTATGATCTATAGACTTTGAATCATCATCTTTGCTCAACTTGCAACTGGTTTGCATGGGAGTGATAAATGGTTTGCAATCTTCCATTCTAAACCTCTTTAGCATTTCTCTGATATACTTGGTATGAGAAATATAGATTCCTTGGTTGCTTTGACGTATCTGAAGTCCCAAAAACAAGGATAGTTCTCCAAGTAACGACATTTCAAATTCATTCTGCATATCTTCTGCAAATTTTTGGCTTAACCTGTCATCATCACTACCAAAAATAATATCATCAATATAAACTTTAATTAATAAAATATTACCTTCACTTACCTTGATCTATAGGTTGATATCTGCACTTCATTTTCTGAACCCTACCTATTGCAGATACTTATCTAGTCTAGAGTACCATCCTTTAGGAGCCTGTTTTAGACCATACAAGGCCTTCTTTAATTTACACACATAATCTATGTTCTCTGACAACTGAAATCCTTCTAGTTGTTCAAGGTAGACTTCTTCTTCAAGTTCCCCATTCAGAAAATATGATTTTACATCCATCTGATATACTTTAACATTTTTGGAGCATGCATAGGCTAAAAGAAACTGGATTTCTTCCATTCTGGCAACTGGGGCATATGTCTCTTCAAAGTCGATTCCTTCAATTTGTGCATATCCTTTACATACCAATATAGCTTTGTTCCTTGTAACTTGTGCATCTTCATTTAATTTATTCCTGAAAACCCATTTTGTGCCGATCACATTCTTATTATTTGGTCTTAGAACCAGTTCCCAAGTGTCATTTTTCTCTATTTGATCCAATTCTTCATTCATGGCCTTATTCCAAAATTCATCCTTGTTGGATTCTTCAAAAAATTTTGGTTCAATTGTATATAAAAGTGCTAGGTGTGTTTGTTCTGGTGAACATATTTTTCTTCTAGTCTCAACTCTCGCATCTTTGTTCCCAATAATATGATCTGAAGGATGATTCTTTTGTACTCTTTTTCTAGGTGTCTTTAGAGATACTTGTTGAACTTTCTCTTCTGTTTCTATCAGATTCTCTTCATCTTCCTCTTCTACTTCATCTTCTGTTTCTTGTTCTTTGAAAAGTTGTTTCATTGATTTGTTTTCATCTTCCTTTGATTCTGGTATGCCTGTTTCATCAATTGTTATGTTGATGCTTTCCACAACTTTGATCAATCTTAGATTATAACAATTGTATGCTTTCCTTGTACTTGAGTAACCAACAAGTACTCATTTTTCGACACGAGAGTCAATTTTCCATTCTACCATCTTCTCTTTTGATGTAGCATTTACTTCCAAAAACTATGAAGTGCTTCACATTTGCTGGTCTTCCTTTCCATAAATCGTAGAGAGTTTTATTAGTGTTGTTTCTGAGCATTAATTTGTTTTGAATGTGAACTGTTGTATCCACTACCTGTGTCCAAAAAATATTTGTCAACTTTGAATCCATTAGCATTGTTCGATCCATTTTCTGTAGTGTCCTGTTTTTTATTTCAGCAACTCCATTCTATTGAGGTGTCCTAGCAACGAAGAATTGCCTTTTTATTCCATGACTACTATAGTAGTCCATAAATTCCTTTGAAGTGAACTCTCCTCCATTATCATATCTTAAGCATTTGATTCTTGGATCCATCTCATTTTCAACCATTTCCTTGTAGATATTGAATTTTTCAAAAGCTTCTGACTTGTTCTTGAGAAAGAAAACTACAGTCATTCTTGTATAATCATAAACTAATAACATAAAGTATCTCTCACCTTTTAATCCCTTTGTTGTAGTTGGTCCAACTAGATCAACATGCACAATTTCCAGTGGTCTTGTTGTTGAATATTCCTTTGATTTGAACCTAGTCCTTGTTTTCTTTCCTTGTTAACAATGCTTGCATAAAGTGTTGGTTGGTTTCGTGATCTGGGGCATTTCTCTGATTGCTTCTCTTTTTCTGACTTTGACAAGGTTATCAAAATGTATCTGACCCATTCTTTTGTGCCATATCCAACTTTCATCTTCTTTTCCTAGAAAACACTTTTCATTTCCAATTTCACTTAATGCATATATGTTGTTTGAAGTTCTTGCAGTTGTACCGACCAATTTTCTTGAACCTTCTCTTCTTATCTCATACTTTTGTAAATTGAAAGTAAGTTTATGACCTTGGTCACACATTTGACTCACACTTAGAAGATTATGTTTCATATCTTCTACCAATAGAACATTTTGTGCCTTTTTATTCTTGTTCCCAATTCAGACTGTGCCTTCTCCAATGATTTTGGATGAATTATCATTTCCAAATGAGACTGATCCATTTCTTTCCTTTCGCAATGTAAGAAATTTGTCTCTATCACCTGTCATGTGTTTTGAACACCCACTGTCAACATACCAACCATGTTTCTTCTTCTTAGCTTGTACAATGGCTATGCATTCTTCATTGCTATACTGATCTTGATTTCTTATCTATGTCATTTTCTGAGGTTCTTGTCTGTGACTATTGTTATTTTGTTGAGATTCTTTAAGAGAGACTGTCATTCTACAATTTTTGGCCACGTGTCCAAAATTGTTACATTTGTAAAATTCCACTTAAGTGCTCAAATATTCAAACCTGTTGTAACTTCTTTGCGTTTCGCTAGGTATTCTTGAGTAACCCCTTTGTGTATGACTCTCAAAGTTGTTATTGTTCCTCTTGTTAGCTCTGCAATTCACAACTTTCTGTCCAAAATTATTACATGCATAACATAAACCAAAAAATATAGTTTGATACATAGGAGTTGAAGATCTTCTGAAAGAAGGTGCTCTTATGAATCTTTCTTCTTCTTGAGGCCTATTTGTTTGTTTTTTATTTTGAAATTTGAATTTTCTCAATGGAGGAGTGCCCTGTAATCTTCTTTGTACATCTTCCTATACCCTTTGATTGTTTTTGCATAGCTTTTTGGATTTTTTTCTTTCTTTGTTGTTTTGGAGCTTGATCCCTTTTCTGTCTGACTGTATCCAAGTCCAAACTTGTCAAGATGAGATTTTTGACTGCTGATAATGTCATCCAGAACTTTTGAGCTGTTCTTCATATTTTTCTTTTGAATATCCTTTCTTAGTGTGACAATCTTTGCTTCCAAGTTTCCAATGATATTTTCCTTTTATTCTAGTTGTTCTTTGAGTGCTTCTTCAATTCTTTTATCTTCTTCTATTTGAAACTTCAATCTCGTGATCATTTGTTCCAATTCTCAAGTGTCCTTTTTCTTGTCTAATTCTTCTTGTAGTTTTTTGTTTTTCTTCTTTTCTCTTCTGTTAACTTCTATGACACACATTAATTATTCTTGATAGTCAACTTCTGCCTCTTCAATTTCGTCTTCGAATTCTTCATATCCTTCTTCGGCTTCTTCATATTCTTCTTCAGAGTCTTCTTTGTTAGAATATTTTACTACCATGAATAGAACTCTTCTTGTATCACTGTCACTGATTTCATCTTCATCTGATGATGAGATGTCTTCTTTGATGCATAAGATTTTCTTGAAATCTTTCTTTGTAGTTCTTTTTCCTTTATATGTGTGTTTTCCTTTTGAGTAACCTTCATCATTTCTCTTTTTCTTATGAGGACATTTGTTATCAAAATGACCAATACCATCACAATTAAAACAAATTAAAGGAAGCTTACCTCTATACCTACCATTGGTTCCCTTGTTTAGTCTTTTGACGAAGTTGGCCACTTCTTCATCATCTTCCAAGACATCGCTGCTGCTGCTACTGCTGCTATATTTTTCTTGTTCCTTTTTCTCTTTCTTTGATCTTTTGGATTCTTTGAAGGCTCCTTATTTTACATTTGGATTTTCCTGTTCAGTTCTCATTTCATATGCTATGAATGTTCCATGCAGTTCATCCATTCTTATTGAGTTCAGATCCAATCTTTCTTCTAGTGTTGATATCTTAGGGTTGAATATCATAGGAAGAGATCTTAGTACCTTTTGAACAATTACAGATTCTTCAATTTCTTCTCCCAATCCTATGATTTCATTCACTGTTTCATCAACTCTTAAGAAGTAGGCTACAATATTCTCATCTTCCTTCATTTTTAGTTGTTCGAACTGACCTCAGTAAGTTTGAAGTTTTGTTATCTTGAATTCTGTATCTCCTTCATAAATATTTTGAAGCTTTTCCTAAATATCTTTGGCGGATTTACAATGTACAACTTTGGTGAATACTATTTCACTGAGACCATTCAAAAGTGCGTTTGTAGCTTTGGAATTATTCTGACCAAGTTTCACTGCTTTGTCATTTTTTGGTGGAACTGTTGGTACTGTGTATCCATCTACAATTGATTGTCAAATTTCAAACCCCTATGCTTGTATATATGTCTTCATCCTTATGCTCCAAAAAGCATACTTCTGTCCATCAAAGTGTGGTATTCCATTTTATATGAGTTGGTACTCTCCATGATCTACCTTTTAGTGGTTAAACTGATTTTTGAAGGAACCTACTCTGATACCAATTGTTGGATTACTAAGAGGGGGGGTGAATCATTAATAGCGTAATTATAATCCTTTTTCTCCAAATAATCCAAGTGTTATATCAATGTAGAATTATTATCCAATAATGAGCAATAGGAAATGAACAATCACACACATACACAACACACCAGTGTTTTACGTGGAAACCCAAATAGGGAGAAAACTATGGAATGCTTTATCTTATATGTCTTGAAGAATTACATTCATTGGAAGCACCAACTTCCTTTGTTTTCTAGTTGCAACTAAAAGAGGCTCCAACCCCCTAGTTTATCAGGCTACAACCCGAGGGAAGCTCCAACTCCCCAATTCTCTGGCTACAACTAGAAGGAGGCTACAACCCCCTATTTTCTCCGTCTACAACCAAAAGGTGGGTACAACCACATGTCCTTGACCCGTCCAACTTCCCTAAAGTAGAAGTAGAATGATGGAACCACTATCACACTATCACTGTGAGATATACCACTGTAAACATGTACCAATAAACCTGAACCATGCATCAACCATGAATCAACCTGTACCTCAACCTATAATCAAATTGTACCATAAACAAGTGCATCAACCATGCACCAACCTGTACCAAACAATCTGTCATCAATCTGTACCCAACTTGTACCTCAACCAAAAGCCCTCATCAATTTCATCATCCAAATATGATTTGTAACTCTGTAATAGACCTGATGTATATGATCACATACCTGCAAACCTTCCTTAACTTTAACAACAAGAGACTARCATTTTCATCAAAYGTTTCTTTAGTCTCACAAGACTAGTTTTGGATTAGTCAACAACCCTAACTTGAAATAATCATAACTTTGTACCTGTAATGAATAAAGATCTGAAACTGATATACAATGTTCTTCAGTGTGTTTTATGCAATTACTCCATGTGTCACTACTTGAAACCTCTCAGAAAAAGAGTTATGGCAAAAATGCCACACCTTGCTAAATTTTGTCTTATTCTAGAGAGCGACCTTATAGACCGTTCCATGCACGGAATATTTGTTGAATTGATATGAAGTTATTAAAAAACATACTACAGACTGTACTCTAACCAAAAAATTTGGTCTTACTGATATTGGACCTGTTATGAATAATTTATGCCGTTTTTACCCGAAATACTTGTTTTTGACTAGTTTCAAGACTAGCCACAAACCCTATTTTCCACAGAGTGCAACTCCAAAAATACAATGACCCACAATATAAATTTTTTACCACAGATACTTGGATATGTTTTCTCAATGGAATATAAATTTCACAGTCTGAATCATTCTAGAAAAAAAATCTATTGCGAAAATGGTGAGATGACCTGAAAAAAAACATACCTTAGAAAGCATCATCAAAAGAATTTATCCTTCCTTGAATTTTGGCCTTCTTTTCTTCACTTTTCTTAGAAATTCGGATTAGATATCATTTGGTTACCTCATACACCTATAGGTATTCAATATTCTCAAGTGTGTCTTAAATGAGAGAGCCATGCCTCTTATTTATACTCTCCAAGTAGCTTCCTTAAAAACATCTTCTAGCTCACTTTGCCCACTTTCCTTATTTTAGGGTTAACCCACTTCTAATTTATCCATTAAATTTATTATTGAATTAATTTATTTTGTATTCACTTTGAATTATAGTACACTCATCACTTCACTTTATTATTTACCTTTTAAAATATCTTAAACCCCATTGACTACTTTGACCTTTTGGTGCTTCTAGATGACATATGAGGGTCCTCCAACTTCGCAAGGCCATAAATCTCAAACTGTGAGGAGTTATGTGACATTCCACATACCAAAAAAAATGGAATGAAATGTAATATCCATATAGAATAGTATTACCTGAAAATATATCAAAACTCATACTATTATCCATCAAACAAACTTGGCTCCATTACCCAAACCTGGGTTCTCCAAGTTCTCATGACCATAACTCTCTAACCGTGAGGAGTTATGTGACGTTCCACATAACACCATAAATGATATTAAAAACACTATCCATATAGGATAGTTTCACTGACAAATTTACTAGAATTCATCTCATTATTCTACAAAAATCATGGGTTCTCTAACCATACTTCTAGGACAACTCAATCCGCAAAGCGTCTTCCCATGAGGGATTTCACCATAACGGGACCACTTTGGATTTCATCCATTTCTACTTATTATCAACCATGACAAGACAATAACGAGTCATATTTACATCAAACAATCTTGGGTCCATTACCCAACCTTTGTGATACAGGGCTTTCTTCAAGGGTTGACATCAATGACAACCAACCTTAATCAACAATAGAGAGAGAGGGAAACAATGAGAGAGAGAGAGAGAGAGAGAGAGAGAGAGAG
>JZKD02S2021075.1:1072610-1090588 GCA_000966675.3 Picea glauca
TGAACGAGTGTGGGTACACTTTGGGATCCCACAGTCTATCATCTCATATCGGGACAGTAGGTTCCTCAGTACATTTTGTTCCAGCCTCTGGTCGATGTTGGACACCAAGCTCACCAAGTCCACAGCTTTCCATCCGCAAACTGATGGCCAGACATAGGTCGTCAACCGAATGATTGTACACATTCTGTGCATGTACAATTCAAAGCATCCACGCACATGGGATGAGAGCCTCCCCTATGTACAATATAGCTACAACTAGTCTCTCCATAGCTCAACTAGCCACAACCCCTTTCAAGTGGGCTTGGGATTCCAGCCATTATGTCCCATTGACATAGCCATGCCATTTGTGGCTACTCAGGGAGATTCAACTCATGTCCAGTCTGAGGCGGATAAGGAAAACAAATTCATTGAGCACATTCAACACATCTGCCAATAGGTTCATGAGATCTTGGACGGAGCCAATGCTAAGTACAAGCAATGACATGATCAACATTGGGTGCCACACAACTTCTAAGTGAGCGACAAAGTGTGGTTGCATTTGCAAAAGGAGCGCCTTGCTGGACTCCACCGCAAGCTTCGTCCGCTTTGATATGGGCCACACACCCTCACCAAGTCTGTAGGGGAAAATGCCTTTGAGCTCATCATTCCACCATTCCTTGGTCTGCACCCAGTGTTCAATGTGGACCGCCTTCGACCCTACTTTCCATCTCTACTAGACACATCTGACATGGCAGAAAAAATCACACCAACAGAGTTAAATCCAGACTGCATGGAACAAGCTAGAATTGATCAAATCATGGATACACAGATCAAGCACACCCGAAGACAAAGGATACCACTATATCGAGTTGTCAAAGCAGGCCAACTCCTTCACCAAGGCAAATGGTTCACCAGGGACCAAGTTTAGCAGAAGTTTCCTCATCTCATGGAGGAACTCAACGCAATGGGGACCATTTCTTCCTAAGGGGGAGGAATGATCCAGGTGGATATTGGTGGCCACCCACCTATTCCACTTGAACCCCCACCATTGCTTCTTTCATTTTTTCAGTTTTCGCACAGTTTACTATTTTTAGCAGTTTTTTTGGGTCCTGAACTTTCGGGGCCATTTTGAGGCCCTAAACGATGTTTTTTTTGGGTATGTTGTTGTCGCAAAATAGAATCTAACGATGCTATTTTGTCTTGAGAATTGTGAGCCTTGGATATATCTTTCCAACGAGCTATCATATGCCTAAAACGAAGATTGTATGCAAAAATTACGACCCCGGGAAGTTGATGCACCAACTTACCCAAACGGGGCCCACATGACTTTTGGCGCTTCATCTCCCAGGGTTAGGTTTTTGGATGTTTAGGAATTTTGGCATTCCCGTTTATTGTAAAAGGGCCTTCAGAGCCTCATTGTAATCATTTGCTCATGGATGCGAGTAGCGGCCACATCTCTTCTTAGAGATAAGCTACCAACGCCCTAGCTAGTTTATTTCCATTCTGTCTGTAAGCATATTTCAGTCATTTGTTGTTAATGAAATGAAGTCTTATCTCCACTGCATCTCTATGTTTATGTGTATTTCTGTATTTCACTGTTTTCCTACATAAATCCGGATCAGTTCGCTATGAAGATTCCAATCATATATAAAGATTTTTTTATTTTTTATTTTGATCATGTTAATGCCCTCTTATCTTGCATGAAAAAAAGGCATTATAATTTGAAGGATATATTGACTTTGATATTTAAAAAAAATAGAAAATTGATATTATAATTTTTCAAACAATACATTGCACTAGAACAACAAATACAAGTTTTTGGAATGAAATTTCATCGTTGCATGAACAAAGACATATACCTTATATTTTGTTGAAAAAATAACATACCATTGTTAGAATAAATCAAATTTCACATAGTTATTCACAATTTCTATGAATAAAAGTTGCATATTCGGAAATATAATTCAATTTCATATGTTTCATCTTTTTATACCATATTCAAATTCATTATAAAAGTACCTTAAATAATCCCTCCAAGTTAACATATTGTTTTTTTTTTCCATGTTTGCAATGCCACTAAAGTGTCTTGAGAGACTATCATTAGCCTGCACTCATCCATCTATATATATATATATATATATATATATATATATATATATATATGTGTATATGCTCTTGAATCAAGATACCAATCAACCTTACCACTAGGTGAATCCTTGTTTCTAGCCATGAACACCAAAAATTCTTCCTCCTCTTTGTTTTCAGGTACATTAACATTTTTCTTTCTAGATTGATCATGAAAAGGGTGATCTTGGCTTTCTAATTTTACCGAGACAGTTTATCTCCATCATCGTATTCCCTCTATTTGTTGCTACAAGATCTTAGTACTCAACTACCAAACATCAAATCTTTAAAGATGCTAGTAATATTCAAGATTTGAATAAAATTTGCATAGGAAGAAGACAAACACTTCAAAGTTATAACCTCCATATCTTCTTCTTCAGTTGTCCTGTCAATTGATTTTCATGGATCTCTAATATCCTTGATTTTTAACAAATGACCTTGCATGGAGTTTGATTCCTCCATTTGAGTTGAGAATAACATAATTTTAATGAAAAATAATCTACCTTTGTATGCAGTTTCATGCATTTTCACTATGTTCCCCCACATGAGAAATGCATCTTTATCATGTTGAACTTCCACAAACATCTCATTGATTATATATAAATTAATTAGTTATAGATAAGTTAATTAAAATCACATGCTCTCATTATTCGCGTCATATTTTTCTTGGGCATCTAGGTAAATGTCACTCCAAATTTATTTTCCGCATACAAAATTTTCCAAACATATATATTTAAATATAGCAAGTATCCTAAAATAAGAAATTCTAAAATTTCACATATAACTCACTTACATTTAATGCCTGACATATTTAATGTGGTGTAGGAAATGATCTATTCTTTTCCATTGCTATGATCTAACCTTTATTGCATCCATGTAACCACTATCTAACCATTGGTGAATTAAAATTGGCATTGTAGAGCTTGCAACTATTGCTTTGCTACAAGAAATATTGTAGACATGAGCTCATCCATTCTTCTTGGACTTACAAAATGTTGTAGAAATGAGCTCACTCATTCTTCTTGGACTTTCTCTTTTTCTTCACTAGCTCTCTGTCATTATTGAAACGAGGGTCTGGAGGGTGGTTCGAGACCTGCAAATACCATAAACTCATGAAAGCATCTAATTTTAGTTGATTTTTTATTACTTAGATAACAACAAATACATTGTAGACCTCGTCCCTTAGGATCTATCCATTGAGGGGGGACTTCTACAGTCAAATTGCAACTTCCTTTACATTCAAGAGAGAAAACAATGTTAAGAAAGCGAAAATAAGACACACAATAGATCTATTGTAGGAGAAACAAAAACTATTGTGGGGAAAACAAGAGAAAAGTGTGTCGATAGAGAAATTGCAAGACACTCTCGAGGTATGCCAACAGATGAAATCAAGGAAGGATGGGACTGCGGAGGAAATCAAGGAAGGATACGAGTGCCTGGCTTCGATCTCCTTCCATTCACTCATTCATTCCACTAAGATTAAGAATCTCATCGGAGGTTGCAAACATGGGGTGAGGAGTCGTGACAATGAGAAGGGAGAGCCAAGCAAAACTAGCTTAGCAGTAGGTAGGAAAGTTGTGGGTTAAAACATTAGAGGCTTGTAGGATTTATTTACCATGAAGGAAACTTCAGATTTTAGGAATTTAGGGTAGTAAATATATGGTGTGCCTACTTTATTTACCATGAAGGAAACTTCAGATTTCAAGAATTTAAGGTAGTAAATATATGGTGTACCTACTTTATTTACCATGAAGGAAACTTAGAGTTCATGGATTTAAGCTACTAAATATATGTTGTACCTGCAAGATGAAAAATCTAGATGGGGATCTTGCACCAAATCTTGTAAATTGTCTTAGAATTAAATATTTTCACATTTGTAAATTGTATTAGAATTAAATATCTTTGTTTACATATTTGTATCTTGTCTTGTCATGGAATTGAAGATCTTCATTAGATTTGTGATTTGTCATGGAATTTAATATTTTTATTTTAAGATTTATAAATTGTCTTGAAATTAAATAGTATTTGTTTTCCTTTTCATTTGTAATTCATCTTGGAATGATATATCTTTAAATAAAAGTTTTTAGTTTCTCTTGCATTGGATATCTCATATTTGTAATTTGTCTTGGAATTAAATATCTTTATTTTGAAATTTATCCTAAATTTAAATATTTTTATATTTAACTAGATTTACTTTGTTAATATATCAATGTTTATATATATTTTTAGTTAATAAAAAATCTGGTAATAAGAAACATTTCTTTTAAAGTTTTTTTTTTCATTTAGAAATAAAAATTTAAAGTTAACTAAGTATTTTCTTACTTTTTATAATCTTGGATAAACCAAATTTTTTTCTTCTTCATCATCCTATCTTAACAATCTTACATTTGATAGAGAAACTAAGGATACTATGAGAAATTGATCTGCTAGGGTTTGACCTAATGCTTTCGACTTTGGCTAGGTTTTGAGGGGAAAGTCTCATTGTTGCTCTCTATTACTGCCCCAAGAGGGGAAATCATGATCCCAAATGAGGGAGGGTCGTGAGTCACCTCCTACAGTCAGGTGGTGTCATAAGTTCTACCAGGAGGCAGATTTCGCAGACTCACCTTCAAACTGCCACCAGACCAACACTTACGCATCTTCTTCGAGGGGTATTCTGATGCAGACGCCACCTCTCTGCCTCGACAGAGTCTCTATGCGACCTTCTGGTCTTAAGGATCATTCTAATTTCTCCTTTGAGCCAAAGTGGCTCTTTAGATTCCTTGCTGGAATCTTTGTTAACACACAATCCATAGGTCCTTCCTTTTCCTTCACGACCTGAATGCGACCGTGAACATTTTCCCCATAGGAAATTCAAACTTTGGGTGTCGGGGTTTCTTAATTCTCAATGTCATGAGAACCACTGTTCTTGAGATCTCCTGATCACTGATATTCCAATATGCTAAAACGATTCAACAACATTTAGCCCCCAGGGCTATCTCCTGGTCCACATGACCATATCTCATATGACCGCGATTCTATTTCGGGGTTTCACAACCCAAGTGCTCAACCTCTCGTCCTCTGGACCCCTGAAATAACGATATGCGAAATGCTGATTGGAAATTTCTCGGCCTTCTCCTTCTTCGCGATTTCAAGCTTTCAAATGCCGAAATGCATTGGACCTCTTGTCCTCAAAATTGTCGATCCTCTGAAATGTGATGGGAATCTGATCTAACAGTCCTCTTGCGACCTAGATCCAATGATTATCCTCCTTCCTCACTCCTTGCGACTTTGTGACTTGGAGCACCCAAGGATTGGCATCTCACCCTGCAAACTTCCGAGTTCGTGAGACCTGAATCCTGGATCTCTCAGCTCTTCATCGACTTCACGATTACTGCCACCTATCCTCCTTGGATGGATGGTTTTGATCTTCTCACGACTTCACCTCTTGCGACTTTGAGCAACCAACTCCTTGTCTCTTACCTTGCAAACCTCCGAGTCCGCGAGATCCTCTGATCTTTGCCACCTATCCTTCTTGGATGGAAAACTTATATTCCTTTGTGACTTTGTTACTCATGACTTTGGGACAAGAGCCTCAATCTCTTACCCTTCAATACGTCGAAACATGAAATTTCAACACATCATCAACGCGGGTTCCACATGGAACTTCCTGCCTTTTTCGGAGTTTTGGACCTCGCGAATTTGCGAGTCTGGATGCTATGCTCTCAGACCTCTGACCCACGAAACCCCGAAATGGTCAATGGAAGGTCTGACCTCTGTGTCAATGAGTATGCCACTTGTCCATTCCTAGATGGATGGTCCTGATTCACTTCGCAGCTTCGCCACTCGCGAAGTTGAATGGCCTCCCTTTCTAACCTTCGATGTTCGAGTTCCCGATACAGGTGATCTCGTGACACGTGTCCTCCTTCTACCAGATGGCTCAGATTCCTTCACTATTTAGGGACTTTGCTTTTCACGATTTTGTGAGTCTCGTTACAAAGGTTTCAACCCTTCACCTTCTGAAACCCTGAGATGTGGTTTCGCAGGCGATCCAACAATCCTCATTGGTTCGGATCCTATGGTCTAATTTTCTCGATCTTGCACTGGAAGAATGCTGTCATAACTCCCCTTCTTCTTTGTGAGATCTAACAGCTTCTGGGACTTCGCGAATCCTCCATGGAGGATTCTGACCGTTAAATTCCCCCTTGACAATTTTGGCGAAATCAACACAGTATCTTCACGAAAACTTGTCTGCCAGCAAACCAAAGTGGTTGTGCCTCCTTCCAATACTTCAAGGCACAAAACTTCCTAAGCTTTATCCAACTCTGAGTCTTAAAGAAGACTCCCGCACACACTCCTTGTGGCGATTCCTTCAATTACTTCAAAGAATTTGAAGTCCTTCGACTCTACGCACTCCCTGTAGCAGAAGTCCTTCAATAATTTCTCAGGTTTGCTAACATTGAGACTTTACTCGCCTGCGCACACCTTGCACGAATCTTGTGCTCAACTTACACTTCTGTGAGAATAAGAATAGTACTATCCCTCATGAGCTTTTAGAGATGAACTCTAACTTCTATCGACGCACGCCTTGCGGACAATTTCACTGCACCCCTTGCAAGAAAACTCTTGCTCAGATAGAGAAACAATTGAAAATCATTCTCTATTCTCCCTCTCTTTAGATTTCAGACATTAACATGAAATCACACATTCACACATCAAAGAAAATGCATAACAAGGAATAAACATCCATGAGCATAACATTCATAATGAATACATAGATAACAATTACGACACCATGAATTTGAATCGAAGCTCTTTCTATTAATTCAAATCTTTGTACATGGGTGTTTCAACTACAACTCTCTACTCTCTTCTCTATGCTCATAATGTTGTTAATCTTTCTCATAATAATCTTACAACTATACAATGAGGGTGTCTATATCCCGTTTCCCTCTTGTGCTCTAAACTGTCTAATCTAAGAATTAAATTCTATCTACCTACATTCATTACACATAAATTCCTCCTTAGTCCTTCAGACGAGAGTGGGATGCTCAAGGTCTAACTACAAATCAATAAGTATGCCTCTCCTTAACTATTACATTTATGTTTGGCGCATCCATCTTCAAATTTTTTTAAACAATTCATCATGTGCCCAAAATGTGTTGGTGTGTGCCCCACGCTCGCTTGACATTGGCAATGCTCCTACATCATATTCCATGGGCAAGGAAATGGAAATCAACTCTAGACCAACCCAAGCCAAGGAAACACGCCCCTAGGAACTGGGGAAGTGCATACCATAGGCACCTTCAACACCAAAATATGTCATTAACACACCCATAATCGAGGAGCATAAGCAATACATGAGGGACTACGTGTTGGTAGGAAACTTTATAGGTCCATGGCCCTTTAAACACAAGCTCACGAAGTGGATTCATCAATGGTGGAATCCCGAAGGACATTACAACCTGCAACTAGGCTCAAAGGGTTTCTTTACCATCATTTTTCATAACCTGGAGGACCGCAATCATGTAGTTGATGGAGGAATGTATTTATTCAACTTTGTCGGCCTCTTTATAAGTTTCTATATGGAGAAGTTCATCCCTAAAAAAGAATACTTTTCACATGCACTGGTCTGGATACGCCTATAATCTCTCCCGTAGGAGTTTTGGTTAGAGGAGATTCTAGCTGGCATTGGAAACACTATAGGAATCTATGTAAAATCCTCAGAGGCTACCAATAAAAGAAGGTACACCTCCTATGCGTGCATATGTGTCTACCTCAACATAGCTAAGCCTCTCCCAGGCTCCATTGTTCTATAACCATGATGAGGACTGGTCTCAAACTATTGATTATGAACATATACCTTTCAAATGCAGAAAATTCCATGATCATGGACATTTGTTTAGGGAATTCCCTTTGAATGTGACAACTAAAAGTGATAATCATGAAACCAGTAAAGAAAAATATGGTTTTACCCAAGTAGGGGGGAGGCAACACCATATTGAAAAGAAAACAATGTCGATGGTAAACAAGGAAGTCATGGCTGCCAACTCCTTCAATGCCCTCCAAAACATCCCCAAAGACATGGACAAACCTAAGATACACCAAAAGGAAACTACTACCCACAAAAAAATAAAAGAGAATCTCCCGAATACCTTGGTTATGGAGCAGATCCAACCTTCCTCCTAATCCCTTCCAAAAGAGGGAGAATCTTTTGACCCAAAGGAAGGAGAAACCGAAATGGATATAGATGAACGTGATCTCACTGGAATAGATATTTAAAATCTAGAGCAGGCCTACCACAAGAAGGAACTATACACCATTCCCCCAAATCAACTCCACAAAGTTTATAAAGTATTTATCAACTCCTCGACAGGTTCAACAACCATATCCAGCACATGCTTGGGCATTCAACGCAATCAACAGAGGGATCGACACAAATATCAAAAGAACGAGAATAAAAGAGGAAGGAAGTCTACCCAGAAGCTCATACATGAATGCTTGTTATTCCCAATAACATGGTTTGATAGTCGATTGCCTCTTCGAGAGAATGATCCATTCTCTCGGTAACTTCATGGTCAACTCAGGTTAGATACACCTCATATCTGACACCTTCCCCCCCTCCCCTCTCCCTCCTCACCATGAATCTCATCTCTTGGAATATAAGGGGTCTCAACAATCATAGTAAGCAGAGGATTCTACGAGAAAGGATCATAGCAGAACAACCTGACATTCTTCTACTTCAAGAAATAAAATGTGCAGGGGAGGACATTAATCAAATTCTCTCCAGATGTTGGAAACAAGGACAAATGATGACCATCGATTCCAGAAGCATAACCAATGGCATGTCCATTCTCTAGAATCCTTTCTCTATAATCCCGAACAACTTATTCTCAACCCATTGGACAATCTCTACGAAATATCGGCTTATCGAATATAATCAAACCGACATCCTCACCAATGTCTATAGACCGACTATGCAAGGGGACAAGTTTAACTTCATTCAACACTTGGAGAGGATGACCACTCTCATCACTGATCACATATGCATACTAGGTGGGGATTTCAATATGGTCTGCAACCTTAAAGAAAAAAAGGGGGAAATATGCATATTAGACCAATAAAGTGAGCTCTTTATGGATCTAATAGACAAGCAGGGTCTTGTTGATTTAGAAACCCCTCTACACTTAGATGAATAGATGATTGGGTTCCAATTGCAGACTCAATCAGTTCCTAGTCCTCGATCTCGTCCTGATGGATGGTCTCTCCATCAATGCCAACATTCTAGATACAACGAGCTCTGACCATTGGCCCATTCAATTAATAATTGATATCACAGGTTCCCCCAGTAGAAAGACCTTCATATTTGAGTGGTTTTGGCTTACCCATCTATATTTCCAAGCCATGGATGAGACCTGGTGGCGTGATGATGCCATCTCTCATGACTAAAAAATGTATCGTTTCCAACAATGGCTTAAGAACTTCAACCAATGACTCAAGATTTGGAATAAACAAAAAATCGGTAACATCTTTGAGGCACAACGACATTTAATAGAACAAATGAATCTCCTTCAAACATAGATAAGAAATCATGTCCTCACAGAGAACCTCAAGGAACATGAGAACCTTATAAAACAAAAATTGGAGGAAAGGGGCTCTCAAGAAGAAGTCTTGTGGAAGCATAAGTCTCGCATACAATGACTCAAGGAGGGAGAAAAAAACACACAATTATTTTGCCAGTCAACGATCCAGAGGTGACACACCAATAAGATCACTCAACTAGTCATAGATCAAGGGAAAATCCTCCAAGCCCCTGAATATCTGGAACAAGAATTGGTTTCTTATTACCAGAACCTATTAGATGATCCCCAGGAGGACATATTTGCAGACATCAACAAGATCACCCAAGATATTCCACATCTCATCACCTAGGAGAAGAATGATGTCTTGAAAAGACCCATCAAGATCAAAGAAGTTTACCTAGCTCTACAGGACAACCCCAAAGGCAAAGCCCCAGGTCCCAACAGATTTATGACAGACTTTTTCCATTTTTGCTGGCCCATGGTTTGGGAGGAAGTCTAGGAGCTCGTAGAGGACTCAAGGACATCAAGTCAAGTGCTCCCTTTTCTCAATGTAACCTTCCTAGCCCTCATACCTAAGGAAGAACATGTTAATCATCCCAAGCAATTCATACCGATATCTCTCTGTAACGTGATCTACAAACTGCTAACTAAATTCATTTCCAGGTGCCTCAAATCCATTCTTCCGTTCATCATCTCTCCCAAGAAGTTAGGATATGTTGAAGGCAGAAAAATTCTCGACAACGTTCTTCTCACCCATGAATTCATCCATTCTCTTTAGACCACATGAAATCCAAGTATGTTACTAAAGCTTGATCTATCTAAATCTTTTGATAAAATAAGCTCAGCTTACATGAAGGTTGTTCTTCTTTCTTTTGGATTTTCATATGATTGGGTCACCTAGATCCTCAACACCACCTCCTTCACCTTGTTCTCTACCTTGATCAATTGCATCCCCTCCTGATCCTTCTCTCCCACTTGTGGAATATGGAAAGGGGACCCTCTGTCCCCCTTCCTCTTCATTATCATGCTAGAAGGCCTCAGCCGCTCCATCAAAGCCTCCATTGCAGATAAATATTTAGAGGGTTTACCTCTTCATGGTTTAGAACCTCCCATGTCCCATAGCTAGTTTTTCAATTATACCTTATTGATGGGCTCCCCTACCATTTGTGAGGCTGAACGAATCCTAAGCATTCTCAATACCTTCTCTACAACCTCTGGAATGGAAATTAATCGAGAAAAATATCAACTCTTCGATTTTTACACCCCAATACAAGTTCAACACCATATCACCAACATTTTTGGCTTCACTCATTTCTCCCTTCCTTCCAAGTACCTGGGTATCCTTCTCATCAAAAAATCCCTCTGCAACAACTCTTGGGAGGGGATCTTTTCCTCAATAAGGAAAAGGCTCTCCTCTTGGACTTTCCACTCGCTCAACTTGCCCATTCACCTCATCCTCCTCAGATCAGTTCTTCAAGCCCTTCCCATTTATTCCTTCTCATCTCTTTTCTCCCCCAAATTCATTCTAACTTCCATCAAGTCACTTTAGAGGAAATTTCCCTGGGCAGGAGAAAAAAATGAGAAAAAGTTAGCCTTGGTCAACTAAGAAAAAATTTGCAGACCAAAATCCATGGGCAATCTTGGTTTGTGAGACCCCACCATTCTCAACAAAGTTATAAGCACTAATATTTTATGGAGATGGCTAAAGCACCCTAAATACCTTTGGGCTAGGATTTGGAGGAAAAATAAGGCTCCAGGTTTTGAGGAAAAACAATTGATTCGATGGTATGATAACACACATGGATCTTTAATTTGGAATGCAATAAATCAAATTCATTCCTTGATTGTCGATCATGCCTTCTGGGAAATCAAAAATGGGAGAACAACATCCTTTTGGAAAGACTCTTGGAAGAAATGGTCTGCACTCAATAGACACCCCATTGTCGAAGCCCTTCTCGAAATCACCATGCAAGTGGGATTTCTCACAGTCGCAGATTATTGGGAAAATGACCCCCCCAGGGCCACCTGACATAGATGGAAGTCCACCCATACAAATCTTCATCTGTCTATGCACATGGATCTCCAACACTAGCACGATATTGTCTCTTCTTGAAAAATCTAGATCCATCCAGGCGAGGACATTCTAAGATGGGGGAACTCCTCACAAGGCTCCTTCACCATCAAAGAAGCTACAAACTTAATATCAATCATATTTTACCACCCAAAGAGAAAATATGGATGAAAATATGGGGCATTAAGCATTGGCCCAAAATAAGAACCTTCCTTGGGCTTTTTTCCCATGAAGACATCCTCACCTGGGACCATCTAGCAAAAAGAGGATTTGTTGGGCCTTCTGTCTGCCTTATTTGTGGAAAGGACTCTGAGACACAGAACCACCTACTCAATATATGCACTTACAATACTCTAATATGGGATCACAGTGCCCTACTCATGTGCACCATCAACCACAATAGAGAAGGTCCAAAGGAAACAATCGCAGGATGGCGCAACTTTGATTTTCATTCTCCAATTCTAAATCATATTTGGTAACTCCTACATGACATCATCAGCTGGAAGATATGGAAAGAACAAAATAGAATAATCTTTCAATCAAACCAACTGGACTGGAAAACCGTTTTGAACCTTATCTGGGATAGTATCAAAGAAACCATCCTCCTACAACCCTGGATAGAGGAGGATCTATAGTGCCCTCCTCAGGTAAAAAGAATTATGGAAAACTGGGTCACTAATGTTTAGCCTCAAATGCATCGAAAAATTAATAAGAGGGAATTCCAAGACAATCCTTCAAACTGGTCCCCCCCTTCTCCAGGGTACATCAAGATAACCTTCGATGGAGCCTCCAAAAGTAATCCAGGACCTACTGGCTTCGGGTTCATTCTTCTCAACAACCAAGGGGACATAATGTTAATCATGGCTGACAACATTGGACACAACACAAACAACGCAATGAAGCTTTGGGGACTCGTGAGGCTGCTACAACTTGCTCAGGATTGTGGGCATCATAAGATGATAGTAGAAGGAGACTCTTGAATCATCCTCAAACTTCTAGGAAAAATAATCAATGCAACAGATCCAGACCGAGTCTCCCCATACTGGCGATTAACCTCAGGATTAACCACCATCGAAACTACCATCAAACCGCACATGGTCATAATCCCTTCACATGTTCGGAAACAAGACAACCAAATAGCATACCTTCTCGCTAACAAGGGAGTAGATCTCAAAGGACCAGACATCATATGCACTTTTCACACAAATCAAACTCTCTTTCAGGACTGCATCAATAAGGCTCTCATCTCGGATGGTCCCCCGGATGGGGTGTTAGTGCGCAAAACTTGGCCTATGGAGGAGTTGGCTTCTGCCACCTCTCTAAGGGTCATGTGATCGACACATGATGACCTCTTATGCATTTACACCCAACATGCCTTGACATTCATTCCTCCTTATGAATCCATTCCCCCTCCACTATTGCAGTGTGTCCCCTACTGGACATTCATTTCGGCTATGGTGAAGGCCGACTTACCAGTACCTCTTCGCATGTGGGAATTTATTTCGTAGGTGCCATTTTATGTCAATGTCTCTCCCCAGTGTATTCCATTCCTTCTCCTCCCCCTTGTCAATTCCTGCTCTGAGGCGTTTTCCCTGGTTCCCTTGGGCAATTTTCTACTCTCGCCTTCAGTGCTATCCCTACTCAATTCTGTTTTCTTATAGGATATGCCTTGACATAGAGGAAATATCAAGAGGGGCCTCTATGGTATCAAAGCAGAGTAGCCATGGCTCATAAATTTCCCATGATTGTGCCACCACCTGACTCCTCACCCTCGGCATCAGATCACCCCTTGGAACATCCAAGCCTTCCACTGTTGTCTTCGCCCTGGGCATGTAGGGTGGAGTGGTTCGACCTGTAAGGAAATTAGTTGGGATATGCACCCGATCCAATTTCAAATATTTCTTCACCTTCTTAACTTGCAATGGTGCCAACTTCTCCACTATCCTTGCCACCTTCCACTCAGTCCTCTCTCATGCCTTATTCATCCCTTTCCACTCCTACACCACTGCCTTCACCTCACGATTCTCCATCACATTATTTTTCTGGGCCGGTGTTGGAAGAACTTCACACTCAGCTGGATGAATTCACCTTTAAGGAGAATCCCCCTCGTCCTGAGCCTCACTTCTTCTCGGATGGGGCATCGAGAACCTCATGCTCACTTGCTTCTTTCTCTAGGTACCAAGACTCAGTCTCGATTCTCTAGGACCTGGTAATCTCTATCCGATAAGACAATGATGACTTCCACTTTCGTATGGAGTACGTTGGCCAATGCACTGAACAATTGGAAACTCTACTTGTGTTCATGCTTCAACCCATGCAAGCACAGGACATGGACACTGCTGCACCACCACAGATGGAAAATGCATGCCACATGGCCTTCTCTCAGGATGTGGGAAAGAGAGCCGAGGATGATGAAACTAGCAGAGCACTCCATAGACCATGACAGTCGGATCAAAACAATCAGAGAACGACCAGGTGTTTACATGCATGTCTTTCTATTTCTAGCACCTTCAGTTTTTATGGTGGTCAGAGGACAATTATTTTTTTGAATTTTGTCAAATATCCATCCTTATGGATAGTCGAATTGGTTTCCCTATGGGGTGATTCAAACATGATTGTTTAAGCTCTCTTATGCATGCTAGGAACTGTTATGAGCTAAATTGGTTTCCCCTCAGGGCAATTCAACAAACTCTTATCTCTTTTTTCACTATGGACACTGTAATTTTGTTTTATGACAAGTAATATAGAGATACTTAATTAACAAAAAAAAAACATCTTACATTTGATTATAGAATTTCACAACAACAAAATATTATTTTATAAATTTGTAATCCATGAATGCAAACATTATTATTAAATTTTTTATTCACCATAATATATGAATTGAAAATATATTATTTTTAAATTTCATCATCATCATCTTTAAAATAAATTAATAGCTTAAAAATGATACATTTAATTATATCATTTAACCTAAAATATATATCAAGTTCTTCTAAGATTTAGACCCTCTCTTTTCAAGACATATAAGATGTCTTCATAAAAATAGTGAACCGACCTCAAATATGATTATTTTAATTATAATATCTTTATGATAACAATTAACAACATTATTATGAAAATTCTCCTCAAATTACTTCAACATTCCCATTCACTTGCTTAGGGGGTATGCTAGTTATCTAGTACGTCTAAAATGGATGTAATCTTGTTATATGTGGGGGAAGGAAACACCGAAGAGAATATAAGGTGGATATGTTGTAAAAATAAAATATAGTTTTATTTTTATTTTTATAATGCATTGTGGCTTATTATGTTCCATTAAAGTTTCTAGATCCAATTATGTTCCACAATGTTGTTTTGAATTCCTAATGTTTAATGTATATACCTTTTATTTTTGGTTTCCTAACTTATATTAATGATTTTTTTGGCAAGAAAGAATATAGACTTGGGTTAGTCCCTAGATTCCATATTTTTTTTTTGGAGAATCAATGTCCATTAGTTTCTTTATGTCCTCGATTATAAATATGTTCATTGGGGAATGCAATGGTATGAATGTTAGGATATGATTCACTACACATAGTATTCATATATTTATGTTGGACAAATCATCGATCTGTTTGCAAAAAAAGTAGGTAGCGTGTATATGGCTGTGATGTTCAAAAATAAGTGTTAGGAAATCCATAAGAGATATGGTTATTTGTTTTTCTTTGCAATATTTCTATGTCTCATTTGTTCATCATGTTTTGTTTGATACATTTTTCCCAGGATTCATCATTTTTTTTTTGTTTATGATGCCAATTCTATAGTAGTGTTTGGGTCAATTGCTTTGAATGTGATGATGTCATTTTTACATTTATGTCTTTTCTCTTGTTCCAATATTACTTCCAAGAAGATTGGACAATGAAACCAAATGTCTTATATTGCTTATTTTTATTCAATTTTTCTTTATATACTAAGTCACTTAATTATTGTGTCAATAATACTATAAATAATCAGCCATAGATATTTGGCATGAAGAAAATTCAGCCAACAATATTCTAATTTAACAAAAACACACTAAAATGTAAAAATCCATGCATTGTAGGTCTTCCCAACACTTCAACACTAAGTTATTGAATAATTTCATTGTTTTGTTTTTCTTTAACTTCCTTCTGGGTTTTTTTAACTTCTTTCAACTACTATGACTGCAATCCAACAATACAATTTTTAGTGAAATTGTAATGTTACAGTTCCCAAATCATGTTTTTGAATGCACAAATCAATTTAGCACCCTCGAAAACCTAATTGGATGCTAATGAATCTAAGATTCTATTTCAGAATCCTAAGCAATGTGGGAATATTCATTAATGACATGTGTTGACTAAAGAAAATAAGTATGAGAACTACACTTCCATTACTTAGTTAATGGACATTTAGCTAAAATAAGAAAACAATGTATACCATTGGTAATTCCATTAATTCCATTTATTTATTTTTTCACTTTTTTCATATTATAAAATAACCCTTTTAATTGTTCTATGAGAGAATCGTTGAGCAATGGCATGGGCTCATTTTCCAATATAAAACAAGAGTTCAGTTTATTAAAATAGCTCTTTTAGACATTCTATGAGAGAATCATGGAGAATTGGTATGGGTTGATTTTCTTCGATAACATGATTAGATTGTACTCAAATTTATATTTATTAAATTGGTGTGGTGCTAAATATATAATTGCAAAAGAGTTTGTCATGTTGTATCATTAGTGAAAATATGCAAAGTTACAAGCTTTGAATCTTAGGAATATGGATTCCTTTGTGATTATTATAGGAAGTTGGGTAGATTATTTGAAATCTGAAATCCTATGAACATGGATTTATTTTTCATTGTTATAGGTTAGGCAGATTTTCTGAATTCTCATCAGAAAAATAAATGAGGTGCTTCATGCTTCCAGTTTCAATACCAACTAATGGTGTTCCATCATCACGAAGCCTGCTTGTGCATAATAATAAATATGACCTCTTGTTTGTGAATAAGAGACATAATTTGATAAGGATAAATATTCATTGAAGTTTATTCCTGCATATTTGATTAAATGTGTCAATCTACATGTAACAACCAAATATTTCTAAACATCATTAAGTTTCATAAGAAATTTATTTTATAAACTGAGACAATAACTTCATAGCATAATATTGATTTTCATAGCAGTAACTTTAGTATCTTAAATTTATCAATGAATAATGATTTTCTGGTAGAATGAAATAAATTCATAACTTAACAAATACCTGGTTCTGATGCTAATTTATGTTGCCTCTTTGCCTTGCTATTGCCTTCCTTCTACCTGATACACAGATCAACCCTGCCATAAACAAGAAAATAACTGCCCAAACCTATTGTCCTCCCCGCCAACTAGGAAAACTACCTAGCTCCAGGATATATACGGATATCCTGGCCCCCATGCCCAAAACCTCCAGCAACTCAATGCCTCAACTGATCAAAAGTCACAACCAGAAACTCTCTGCTCACAGCAAATCCAACCGTCCTCCGAATCCATCCTCCGTCGATTGATCTTCCCGTAACCTCCTTCCTTCCCTTATTCCTCCTTCACTGACTCCTCATTACTCCCTTACCTGCCCCCGTCCTCCATCCTTCGTTCTCCCTTAATGTTTTTATCTTCTCGGGATTCATAGGCTATCCCTATCTGCATACGCAACCATTTTATAACATTTTTCATTGATCTTTTAAATTTATTTCTCAGGTCATTAAATGTGATCTGTAGTTAAATTGTTACTTAGTTAACCACAATTATTTTCTTTAATTAATTTTACTTTATAATCTTTAGATATTTATTCAGCTAGGGTCGTTACATACACCCACCCTTCAAGAAACTTCGTCCCGAAGTTAAGATATCTGATGGTACAAAGGAAAAGAGCATGGTTGACACATTCACAACAAGTAACTGACATTATCAGTAAGTAAGTCAAGAAAGCTCATACATACTAGTGTATATGTACAAGAAATGCATGTGTAGCTAATACATGCAAGTCTCGGGCATGTACTAATAATCAAACTGTCATCCTTTAGTAATTTATATATGCATTCAGTCCAGTCAGCAAGACTAGTCTTTTATAAAAGACAACAATCAATCAATTGTTTGAGAAATTCTTTAATCACAATTATCCGGTTTAACAATTTTATTTTAAACAGCTGTGGTTTAATTATGTCATAATGAATATCCATGTATACACATTTTTTTTTTTTTT
>JZKD02S2021075.1:1152123-1163339 GCA_000966675.3 Picea glauca
ATCAAAAGGCCAATTATGCCTTTGATATAATTGTAGATTGGCAAGGTGTGTACCATAATCCACCAAATACTCTACCACGCTACACCATCAAACAAATAATAAAGGATCAAGTATTATTTGACACATGGAAGCCTATGCTAGAAGAAATATGAAATATTTAGATGAAAGTAGAAAAGACATATAAGAGGTTGTGGAATTCCTCCAATGATATTCTAGAAGAGTTCATACTGAAAATCATGCCTGACATTGATGAGACAGTCCCTATTGAATTGAGAATAGATGAAGTAGAGGAAAGAAGGGAAACCATTTAGAAGGATATTGAACATCTCACAAAAGCTAATAGAGATGTCTTGAATGAATACCTAATCAAACTAATGAATCTAATTACAATGACCAATAGATTGATAAACAAGACAAAGAAACAATTAAAACTAGAAGTCACAACCAAAATTTGTGATGGAGAACAAGAATTGGAGAAGATGCACTTGATAAAAATAGAGAGGATCATTGAGGACTATGCACTATGTAAGGAATATATATATCAAACAAAATCACAAAGGGTCTCATGATGGCTTCTCCCAGTGACCTTTGTATTGTGTGTTGTATCTCCTTGTGTGCACAAGATTCCTCCAATGATTTATGTGTTTCATGGTGCAATTATTCATGGGATCAAGCCTCCTCTAATGATATCTATCTGGATCTATACACTTCTTCATGCACTATGGGTTCCTACATTGACCTTTGTGTCACACAGTGTAACTCTTCACGTGCTTTGTCTTTCTCTAGATCCCTATGTGCATCATGCAAAAATTGTTTTTATTTTATAGTGTCAAACTTGGGAGGGGATTGCACCAATTTTCCAATATTTCCCTCAATTTTTTGACCCGATATTTCACCATTCTCTAAGTATTTTCTCATTTGAACTCCTCCTCAGGTTACCACCCATAGATCATCTTCTTCATCTTTGTTTTGATCTATGTGTTGCTCTGTAGTCACCATATTGCAGTGTGCCTTGTTTTCTTCACACTTTTCCATCAAGTATGGGAAATATTCTATAGCATGCTCAGTATTGTGATAGTACCCATAGAGAGTGCATGGTTTAGTACAAAGTAGAGAAATGCAGCCTAATTTTCCACAATTAAAACGAATAAGTGGAATATTTCCATGACTTTCATATCCTCCTCTCAGACCTCCTTGATATCCACCTCTATCTACACCTTATTGGTCACTACCTTTATTTTATTCCTATAATCGAAAGGCATTTGTAGTGTGATCATGCATCAGTTGAAGTGACCAACAATTTTTCACATCGTTCCCCATGAATTTGCAGAACTTGAAAAATGGGGTATGCATAGTATTTTGATACTTCTATAGTGTTGGGCACCTAGGGGTATATGTCCCCATTGTTTTCAAATCTCTCACCACTCGATATGAGGTCCAGTCAGAAATGGATTTAGTGCCCCCATTTCCATGTAGTTTCCCATCGTAGAGTGTTCATTTCTATGGTGACCTTTAGTGTGACATGTTGTACACAACACATGCACATGCACTACCTTTGTCTTATCCATATCTTGTAACTGCATTGTAATATTTGCAAGTTGTGTTTTCACCTGTGCCACCCCTGCATATGACTCACTTCCTCCTAGTGTAGCTTCTAGGTGCATCGTAATCTCCATGACCTCCATCTAAGTTGTCACATTCTTCTAGGTGAGCGGGACTCAAATATGAGGAAATATTCCTGCAATAAACCACTCCCTGTGTTGAATGTCTTAGAGATAAAATGTTATCCTATCCAACAATATATTGAACTTTTGGTCATAGTCCCATACAGTTTCTCTATCCTTTTACTTGATATATTTGATCTCAGTGATACAATTTGATTCTAACTTAGGTTTATGAAATTCCCTAAGAAAATATTTCTTAATCTCTGTCACGGACCTATTCTGTCTGGCCAATGCAATTTCTATCTACTACATATACCACGTCAAATCTCTCTCTTTGAAGGTGGTCTCCAACTATGCTATCTTTGATGCTTCATCTTTGATTCTCTTCACATACCATATAGCTTCACATGTGAAAAATTGTTTTTATGCATCGTCTTTACCCGTCCCATAGAACACAGGTAGCCCCAGAGTGGCATCTTGATTCCCCATACTCAATCTAGTGTTGTGTCCTCCTGATTGACTACTAGACGTTGGTGATATTGATATTGATACTAAAACTATTCCTTGTGAAGGATTTTTTACTTTGACCTCTTCTTCACTCATCTCTTCTCTTCTTCTTTCTTCTACACTTTCTTCTTCTACTCCCATTTATGCACTTTATTTCTTTCTTTTTTCTGGGTTGAAAATGTGAAAGGGGGGTGGTTCAAAAAGGGGGTTTCTCTATCTTCTCTCAGTATTTATGGTGAGGGATTCCAAAGAGATTCCTACTTGTAGTCATGCAAGTCCATTCACTATAGCTAAATCATCTACCACTTCTCTAAGGGGTCCATTACCATATTCTACCACTTCAACACTACTACTTTGTGCCTCATCTTCATTTAATGCAACTACTTATCTCAATAGCCAAGGGGATATAAAGTCGTCTTCTCTGACCCTACTACTACTACTACTTTTCATATCCTCACTCAATTCCCTACTGCTAATGCCACATCTCTTCGATGACATATCTCCTTCATTGTCATAGTAACATTATTGATGTCAAAGGGTTAATTTATTGTCATAGTAACATCATTGATGTATGTATTGTTGGAATATGTTGTCATTGATGTAATAGATGTCAAATGGTGTCATAGTGATGTATGGTCATGGATTGATGTATAGAAAGGATGATGTAAAGGTTGGTCATTGTTGTCTTATCATGGTTGATAGGAAGTACCAAATGGATGAACTCCAAAGTGGTCCCCTTATGGTGAAATCCCTCATAGGAAGATGCTTTGTGAAGTCCAAATAGTTAAGTGGTTGAGTCATCCTAGATGTGTGTTTAAGGAACCCAAGGATTGATTGTGGAATATTGTAATGAATATCCATGAATCATAAGTGAGACTATTATATATGGATAGTGTTCATCATGCCATTTTCGGTGATATGTGGAACGTCACATAACTCCTCACGGTCAGAGAGTTATGGCCTTCTGAAGTTGGAGAACCCTCATGTGTTGTCTAGAAGCCCCTAAAAGGTCAAAGAAGTCAAATTATTCTATAAGCTCCTAGAAGATGTTTATAAGTCAAAGTTGTTAGTCATGGGTTAAGTGGTTTCAACAAGAAAAAAATTGAAAATAAATTAGTTGCAACTATATGTGGAAAAGTTACTATTTGTGGAGAAAGTAGTTATAAGTGGTGGACAAGTGGTTAGAAGTGGGTTAACCCCTAAAAGAAGGAAGTTGGTTAGAGTTGGTTAGATGAGGAAGCTACTTGGAGAAGTATAAATAAGAGAGAAAGGGTCTCTTATGAGATTGAATCTCTTGAGAATATTGAAGATCTATTCTTGGTGAAAGATTCATTGTAGATACTCATGGATGCATTAGAAGTGTCGTAAGTCTTAGGTATTGACGGTGAAAGTTTCAGAGTTTCGGAAATACGGAAAAACCCTAGTTTTTATATGTACACGGAATAACAATATAATAGGGTGAATACGTACACAGGCTAGTAGTATAATAGGGCATGTACATGTGGGAAAAACCATAAAATCTTGAGAAAGTATTGGTGTCAGGTTCTTGAAGTCTAAAGCATGTTCCTAGAATAGTGGTCTATTGGTTCAGATCTGCTACAAAAGATATGGTATGGTTATATGTTGTCTTCATACTTATATTTTTTCATGGTATGGTGAATTATTGAGGCACTGTTTGTATGGTTGTATTGATTTCTAAATATTGTATCTGGTCGGTTAAGTAGTTCATATTTTTTCTGATTGAGGTATATCCATAATACTGTGATGGTGTATGGTTGAGGAGAATGCATAGATTGTTAGAGGGCATAGATATGTTTGTGATTGGTTATGTTATAGATTGAGCAGTGAAAGGCGTAGTGAAGTGATATATTAGAAGTGGACATGACAAAGGAAGAAAGGGTCTGAAGTTGCAAAAGATTGAAGTTTCAGAAACCCTAGTTTCTGAAGGTGTATGCAGGTTGACAATGCACAAGGATGCATACATGCACATGCTACAGTATAGGAAGGTCACGTACATACATGGGATGTAATATAAATAGGTCACATACCTATTGACATATTGGTATATGTTTACAAGATGAGTCTTGTATTTGAGGATTGATTCCTCTTCTCAGTTGGTGCTGAGATTTGCAGGTTCAGTCTTGCATTGAGAGTTGGTGCTCTTGTGGAGTTGTTTCTCTTTACAATTGATGTTGATAAAACCCAATGATTGTAGTTCGTAATACAAAATAAACTTATACATATATCTTGTGTGCCTTTTGTGTTAGCTTTTTAGCTCGGGAGGTACTCCGCATGTTTTGTCTTGTATGCAGATGTTACCTTAATATTTACACTACCAGTGACTTAACTTTGTAATAGGTTTTATAAAGTTTTTTTAAGTGGTTCTTTTATTAAAGTGACTTTTTAATAAAGTGTACCTTGTATTTTTAAAGTGACTTTATTTTCATAAATCACTTATTTAATAAAGTGAAAATCACTTTAATTTAAATGAGACATTTTGGAGGGAATGGATCATGACCCTTGATCTTGAAAAAGGCAAGATTTAATCTTAGCCTTTGGATTTAGGGTTGGGGAAGGTGAAAAGACACTTTGGAGGGAAAATGTCATTTTCATATTTATAAAAGAATGCATTGGGTAGTGGGAAAGACATGTTGAGAAGACATCAGGAGGAGAGTTAGAGAGATTTTTTGAGTATGTTTGAGAGAGGAAAGTGAGTAGCAAAGAGGGCACATTTTCCAAGGAAGGAGGGCACGAATCCTAAGAAAAAATTTCAAGTGAGTTTTGGGTTGAAATATTTTTCTTTTGTGGGAGGCCGTACTATATAGATCCGTACAATTCCTACAATTCTGTACAGTCCGTACGGATTTGGAACAGAAATCGAGGCATTTTGGGCATGATTTTCGAGGTAGATTTCAAAATTTTGGTGGTTTTTTCTAGGCCGTATGGAACAGACCATATAGCTGAATGTGGGCATGGAAAATGAGGTATGGAGGAGCTCATACATCAGTACGATTTTGGCACAAAAAACGAGGAAGATTTGTGTGGGACGGATTTGGTGTTGTGAGGTATTTTCCTTGGATGGAAATGTGGTTTTGTTGTTGTTTTGTATTTTCATGAAGCTGAATAATAATATATCTCTCTCTCTCATTGGGTTTCCCCACATTGGGTTTTTCCCTGGCATTTGCCTAAATTTATGAATGTTATGGGTTGTTGTCCATGGTGTTATTTCCACTTCTATTTTTCTTAGCAATGTGTATTTCTGCTTATGGTAATTTCTAAATGTGGGTTTAAGGCATTTATGAAATTTATGAAGACAATTATCCTAATGTTGTTGAGTGTATGACAAAAATTTCATTTACTGATTTTTTTCATTAAAAATCTACATGGCATCAGATCTTTGTCTATGACAGTGGGCAGTGTGATTTTTGGGCAAAATGGTGTGATTGTTTTCTTTGAGTTGTGATAGGGAATATGGCTGCAAGCATCATATATGAGGATCAGTTGGATGGAATTTCCAACTAATTACAGTGGAAGTTTCGATTGTCAGTCATTCTCAAGGAGAACAAAATTTATAACTATTTCATCTTTGTTGTGGCAACTCCCACAATAGATCCTATTGTTTTAGAATTGCATGAGTTCAAGGTAGCCAAAGATCAGAGGATTATTCTAGATGGGGTGAAGGATCACCTTATCCCACACTTGGCTAAGAAAAAGACTGCCAAGGAGATGTGGGATGCACTTAAGAACTTGTTTGAGGCAAAGAACAAGAACTGGAAGATGGCCTTGAAGGCTAAGTTGCATGACACCGAGATGGGTAAGGAGGAGAGTGTCTCTTATTATATTACTCAGGTGGATCAAGTGAAAGATGAGCTAGAAGCTATTGGAGAGGTCACTACAGATTCTGAGTTGGTGAGGATAGCCTTAAATGACTTCATGAAAGAATAGGAATTCTTCATGAAGTGCATGGTGGGATGTGATAATATACTAGATTTGAGTAGACTGTGGGATTATTTCTCTCAGGAGGAGATCTGAGAAAGATCTCAGAGCAGTGAATAGAAGACAGGTAGAGTTTATGAGAATGTTACTCTTGCAACAAAGAGTAAGAAGAAAGGAAGTTCCAAAAGGGACTTGAGTAAAGTCAAATGCTATTGTTGTAACCAGTTGGGGTACCTTTCCTCTCATTGTCCTGAGAGGGAGAAGAAGAAGAAGGAGTCAGAGGGGCCTAAGACAACTGCTACATCAGCCATGGAGGACTTTGCTTCAAAGTTCGATAGGGAATTTTCTTTGGTGATCCTAGTTTCCAGTGTCAGTAGCAGAGGATTTGGAGGTGATGTCAGATGGATTGTGGATAGTGGAGCCTCCAGCCACATGATGGGAATCCTGTGAGTATTCCTAGATTTCACAGAGATTGGTCATGGTCGACAGGTTGTAAATGAAGGTGGTATGGAGAAAGTTGTACGTGGAGTTAGGAATGTTATATTCCAACTCAAGTTTGGGGCACTATTGGAGCTTGATAGAGTTCTCTTTGTTCTAGGGTTGAGGGTTAACTTGCTCTCAGTCTCATCCTTGGAGGATGTAGGATATTGTGTATTTTTCAAGAGGGAACATGTCTTTATCTACAGGCAGGGAGTGGACCCGGTAGAGCTGCAAATGATCGGTAACTGGGAGGATAGGTTGTATATGTTGAGAGGACAACCTTTGATGTATGATTCAACATCGGACGAGGAGTGTGGGCATGCTTCTGAGACTGCGGTGGCACCAAGGTATCGGTCTTCATAACATCCCTCAGCTGAACCCAATTGTAAATACAAACAAGCATACTTAAGTTGGTGAGTTGTTTTAACATCATTTTGGTAATTCATCTATTAGGGCATAGTGCGCGAAGGTACTGCGCAGTAAAGTGTTGTAATATGCACATTTATGGGTACATGCATAGTAACTAAAGAGCACACAACCTTGAGGTTAGTGAATACAGTGCACAGTAACTAAAGTGCACGCAGTATTCAGGTCAACGAACCTTTATGTATATAATATGCATTTATAGGCTGGTGAGTTGGTATTATAAGTTGGATGCTTCTGTTTTGGAATTAGGCTAGAACACCTAGATGTGAAAGCCAATGCACCTATTTTGTATATGTCTCATGATTAATATAAAATATATTGTTGTGCACAGACCGACCAAAATAAAAGAGAAGGGGGACTAAATTCCACCGGTTAGGGATAGGGAGAGCCAAAAAGGGAATATTATATTAATATTTCCTTAAGACATAAAGTAAGGATAATTATTTTATCCTAAGTCCTGAAGTTGGGGACAAGTGGCCAAAAGTAACTTCCAGCATGACAAGTGTCTAGTTGGGGACATGCATACTTATTGTTGGGACTCAACTTAGTTGGGGGGGAAAATCATTGTTAGGGGACATTTTCCATCTTCCAGACCATCATTTTTGGGGAAAATTGCTTACCTTCATTTTGTAAATCATTCATCCATGATTCCATGACCATTTTCTCATTTCCAAAGTCATGTAGCTTCAAACATTCATTTCACTATACCAGAACCAGTATCCATGACTATTCATGTTCGTGTAGCTGGTTAGCGTGGGAGTGGGATTGAAGAAACGGGTTGTCAGGCCCGTGAGAAATTCTCTAAGTGGGAGGATTGTTGTGGATTGACTTCCTGAAGGTGCTAAACTATAGTTATGGTGCCTGGAGACTTCCGGTCCGGCCTGTTGCTAAAGACCTAGAAGGGAAGTGGTGTAGTCGAGGGACTGTTGAGCAGAGAAGGTGCACACTTCCTTGGGTGGGACAAGCATGTGGGGAATGAGGGACTGTAAGCTATTGGTTGAGAGAGCACCATGACAGAATATTTCCTGTTGTCCATGATCCATAGCCTAGTTAGGAATCCATTTACCTAGGTGGAGTTCAGTCCCAACTCGGGGATGACTCACTGTTGAGAGTGATGAACAGTGTAGTCTAAGGCTGGGAGGTTCGTGGAAGGTCCGCACGTAGTCGGTGACATTCATACCAAAGATAAGCACCAATTATGTATTAAAATGACATGTCACATTGTTATTTAACATGTTTGATTATGGGTTACCTACAATTCATGCTTTATAACTGTCTATGTGTTTATGGATATTCCTGTACATAGTGCATTACAGAGGTTGTCGTTATTTCGTTATGAAATGGTATGTTACCGTATGTGTTGTCTGTCATGTTACATGTAAAGCTTCCACAAGAGGGCTATGTGTGAATGAGTAATGACATGTAGTTTGATTTGTATACATGCACACGAGTATATGTTTTTTATATGTAAATATTATGTAGTATAACTCAGTAGAATACTAGGTATGTACTGTAAGTTCTTAAGTGAGGTAACGAGGTTCTTACCTGATGAGTTTTTTTATGTCTCCCAGCCTAAGTGAGTGAGTTAGTGTGTGTGTGTGTGTGTGCATGTGTGTGGGGTCGGGCGACGTTACATTTTGGTATCAGAGCTTCTTCGTTCCAACACTGAGTCTCGATGGGCCAAAAAGGTTCAATTGAATCGAACATTCATGGGAGATTAATCTCAAAATGGTCGGTTTACCAAGGTCACAAAGTGTCCATGGTAAATTTTTGGCACCATGTGAAAATATGTTGACGTGCGGGAGTGCGCGGTAAATTTTGGGCATGGAGCGGGAAAATGTTAGCATGCAAGTGCACGTGGTGAAATTGTGATGTAGCGCAGAAGGATATAGTGAGCGAACGCATGCACTATATTAAGCTTTGCGCGATATACACACTTAGTAATGACACATATAGTGTGTGCGGTGTTGCAAAACACAGAGGAGTTTTGTAGGTGCACGTAGATTAGTGAGTGCAGTAGAGCATATTAGACTTTGACATGGTACAATGCATAAAGAAAAATGCATTTGGAATATCAGTGCACAATACAAAAAAAATAAAATAACTGTACACAGTGGGTACTGATGCGCAACACCAAAGTAATGCACACAAGTTTTTGGCGCTGTTATCACTCCAAGAAACCCTCTGTGGTTGCAGACCAGAGGTGCTTGGTAACTTAAGAAATGAATGTTTTTTGTATTTTTGTGAATGTGGATCAATGGGACAACTCAATACAGCTTATGGAATTCAAACATAAAAATGATAAACAAATAGACAGTGCTCTCAAAGATTGATTAATCAGCAGGCAGCTTTAAAGTGGATGGAGAATAAATTGTAACTAAACCAGTGCAAAGCAGGTTCTAAGAGACAATCAAAGAATTATTATCAGGTTATGAGCTAAACAATGGGATGACAGCCATTCAAACCTTGACAACACAGATAATAATGTAGAAGAAGGATGGAAAAATGATAATCAAAATCGAAAGAAACCTGTGATCTGTATTAACATATAAGTCTGAGTACAATAGCCAATCTTCTATCCAAAATCGAACCCTAGGTTCATGTTTTGTTCTAATATTTATAAGATTACAAAACAAACTTCTGATCCTAAAAACATGGATCAGATCTACTAAAAATAGAAAGTGAAAACTGTTTGCAAGATACAAGGAATATTTCCTCAAAAAGTGGTAGATCTCTGATTTTTCTCCTGTTGACTGTTGATGATATGTAGACAGCCTTCCAAGGCTAAAATACTCTTCTTCTCCTGAAGCCAAGTCGAGTTGACTGAGCTGGCAGAGTACCCTGTTTTTCAGTTCAAAGGAAATTACCCATTTACCTTTGAAATCGTTCTTTTCTTCATCATATACCAAAAATGGATGCTGGAGTGAGTGAGATAATTCATAAGACATGTATTAGAAAAGGTTCCAACTCATTTCGTATCCAAAATCTTCGACCTGTGCAAAAACTTATGCAAAATCTAGGTTGACAGGCTTTTGGTGGTTGACTGGAGCAGTTTCTGTGTAAAACATCCATCGAAAGCGCCTGTTTCGGTGGTTAATGAGCTCAGTATGGCTCGCTTAAACCACCTAAAGTTGCACTTTGAAAATTCTTCAAAATTGCAAAAATGACCGTTCTGAAACTTCCTTTATCATTCATGCTTTCTTAGATGCTGTGGCCTTTATCCGTGCATACTTTCGAATCTGTGTTGACTTTGCTGGAGAATCTGTCACTTCTATGATGGTTGTGGCCATATTGGCCAATGTATCTAACCCTGTTTTCTCCTCTTCTGAATATTCAAATTTTTTCATCTTGAGTCTTAGCTCTCTTAACTACCTGTACAATTTCATGTTTTCCCTGATCAGTTCACTGTTTCTCCCCTTGATGGAATTGTGTTTTTCCTTAAGAGTTTCGTTTTCTTTGAACAGCTCAGCAACCTTCTCTGTTAGATCTGTGTTTGATTTTTTAATTACCCTCTCAAGTACCTCCATTTCATAAATTTCTCTTAGAAGCTTGTTTATTTTCCTGGTCTTTCCTTTCTGATACTTGCTTGATGAAGCCTCTGCCTTTGGCTGCCTATGTGTTTCTGGAGGCATTGTTGGAGGTATATCTGTGTTCAATTCTGCATCATGTTTAGGCTGCAAGGTATCCTGTGGATTTGACATTTCCTTCTCCTGATCCGAGTCACTGTAGGGTAAGTTGAGTGGATTTTTTGTTGTGACAGGGTTTCTACCTTCAATCTTTAATTTCTTTCTAGTTTCTTCCTGTTTGCTGGGTGTTGCCTTAATAGAATCCCTGGACACCGAAATTCCCTTTCTTCTTCTATGATTAGTAGGATGATTTCTGTTTCTGGACCTTTTTGTTTTCATCTCTGGAGGTTTCTCAGTCTGGAAATTGTTCCAAAACAAAAAGTGGCTCCATCCTATTTGCTTTCTGTGAAGACCTTCTTTGACAAGGAGGCAAATCAAACCTTGATGAGATATCCTTCTTGCAACTTTAGTGGGCCGAGCCTTCACCTATTTTGCCATTTTGGTCAAGGTCTTATGAAAAACGTAGGGTATGTTCAAGGGTTCCCTGCCTGTGAAGTGATTTAATAATTTGAAATGATAGTATAAAACCCTGTTATAACGTCCTTCACAAGTAATGTATACCAGAATTGCCTTCAGA
>JZKD02S2021075.1:1163389-1182724 GCA_000966675.3 Picea glauca
GAAGTTTTTTACAGAGCAGGGTTCATAGACTTGTAAATGTACTAAAATACCGTCCCACAGTTAAATTCCAGTCAGACAGGGAAAATCGGAACTTGAACCTTTCGGGGCAAATGAATATGTGAAATTTTGACAGAGAAAGGTTTACAGGCTTACCTGATAACCCAATTTGTTTCCTCGGCTCAAACTGCCTGTTTGAATTCGAAGCTACCACGCCACTTCGCCCGAGAAGAGGGACTGAGACTGAAAATTCGCGATTTGTTGAAAAAATCACGTGTTGATAGATATCCTCAGCGATCCTCGGGCTCCATATAATACTTGAGTTTTAACATGAATGAATGACCTGTCAATTAATCATGAATGTATCTGTCACTGGAAAGGAACGAAGCTCCGTGCGACCGTAACTGAATGTCACCACTTGGCGCAGATTTGGAAATGAGGTGCAATGGATAATGCGTGGGAGTTTGGAACCTTTCGGTCGAAACCCACGAATGATTATCATGTCCTCTAACGCGAGCCTTTCGGCGGTTTGAAATTTTCATCATTGCAACGTTTTGACATATGGCTCGTGCGAAAGCACGAGCTTTTCTTTTTGCCCGATCAAACCCTTTCGGCGGTTGCTTGCATTTTAAATCAACCACTTTGCTGATGAAACTGAACGCTTTCGGTGGTTAATTAGCACGCCTGGGGCTCGCCCAAACCACCAAAAGCTGTTGTTTGTCCAAGCTCTTGACAAAACCAAATACCAAAGATTTTCTTGAACTATGAAAACACAAAACTAGCTTAATCATGCGACCAATAGCTAAGATATCCTCTACAAAGTTCAACCGAAAGAACGGTTTTACTTTGGGAGTTAACAGGCGCAACGGAGAATAAATGTAAGTGGATAAAGGTGCGAAGAAACACATAACTGCAATAGAACATCAATTAAAATGAATTTAGAATGGTTTGAGATGAAATAAATACAGTCTAAACTACTAAAGTCGAGAACATCTTAGAGATGAATTCAGGGTTTTACTTCCTCCGATTCCAAACAAAATAAAAGTAAAATACAAGATTTCAAGAATGCATACTAACAAAGAAAAGTAGATGCATGACACCACCAGATTGAATCTATCATGTATAGTCCTTAAATAGTCATATATATATATATTCATTTAATCTCAAAATTTACAAAAAAGTCTTTCTGCGCAGAGGGAGGATACGTTTGTAGAATTTGAAAATGATCGGATTTCTGCCTAATTCTACAAATAGTATGAGGTTGCGAAAAGAGATTGATAAGATTAGGTCTATCGCCTCCAGAGTCTCTTACCTTTGCTACCTTCTGTCAAAAAGTTGCTGAAATGTACTTAAGTCTATGAGAGGACTCATTTTAGCTTAGTTATTTCCTCCTGTAAAGTATCAAGCTAGATAGGTTGATTCTCTCCAAAAATTCTAGTCACTTCAGTTACGGCTTCCTTTTTCAGTTGCTTGCTCCATTTCTTCTTAACAACTCTATTGTTGATGACTAGATCTCTCATGATAGGATTTATCCTAACTTCTGACTTGGAATCTGCGACAGATTCCATGAGAAACTTAGTCGCTAGGATGCGCGCGACTACCCTTTCCTTTTTACTCGCAGGAAAGTCTTTCATATTGTTGGAGTAACCCATCTCGCTGGATATATATTTATCCATGTGCCCAATTCTTACAGACACATAATTTTTACTACAGAGATCAGAAAGAAAAGAAAAATTGGAAGACTATTCTAATTATGGATAAGATGATGCTTCCAAACTCAGGAATTGGTAATTATAGAGTTCCAATGATGAATCCCTGACAGATTTTCACACAAGTGTAATGGGATGCCATGCACGGTTAATCCATTTCAAATGATTAAGCTGTGTGAGTTCGTTATGGCGGTGTTTTCTAGACTTCATGAAGCTGTGAAGTATTGAACAAGTGAAACATGGTGATCTGACTAACAGTCGTCCACCCCACGAATGGTGGCTTTGAGATAACGAAACAAGTGCTGTCAGGATTTTGGCGATGATGTATTTCAAGATAAAATTTGCGAAATTGAGTTCTGTCTAAAAGTTGGCATGGTGATAGCACCTGGAACTCAGACGAAATAATTCTAATGTGTAGATTGAACCAAGATGGTTCGTATTCTTCTTGAATTGTGGATTTAGTTAGCCTGATAAGCTTTGATGGCTACACTTTTTGCAGAATTGAAAACAACTAGATCAGTTCAGTTTAGTACATAATCCATAAGAATGGAAGAGGCACACAAAGATTTTAGCCAGCAAAATGAGAGTAGAGGGATGAATTTTCATTTTGACATTGAAGGAACAAACTCCAATGGGAATGGAGAGGAAAGAGATGAAAACCTAAATCTGGTAGAGACCATTAAAAATTTGCAAAAGGATGTCCAAAGCCATAAAGATGATAATGAAAAACTTATGAAAGCCATGGAACAACAAGATGACTTCAATATGAATTTATTGAAGGGATTGAACATAATAGAAAAGAAATTGGACAAGGAGGGTGGCAGAATTAAATATGAAAATCACAAACATTCAGATGAGAAAAGAAGTACAAAAAGTGTTAGCAGACAACACCACTCCCAGAGGCATTCCAATAAAAGAGTAGGTAGCAACACAAGTCCATCTCTTGTCAAACAACATAAGAGGTCTGGGATGGATGAGCTATGAGGAGAAATGAACAAAATCAAACCTCCTACATTTGATGGTGAACACAAGAAGGATGAATATGTAGAAACATGGTTGCTGGGCATGAGTAAGTATCTTCAATTGCATAACTATTATTCTCATGCAGAAGACATAATTTCCATCTATCAACTCAAAGGAAAAGCATCCATGTGGTGGGATCAACTCGTGCAGGTGAAACACCTTAAAGAGAAAAGTGTTACCTGGAAGGAATTTAAGAAGTATTTTGAGAAGACATACTTGACCAAGAGATATTATGACAAGAAAATGAAAGAGTTCTTTGAACTCAAACTTGGAAGTATGACCATAGATGAATATGAAAGAAGATTTCTAGAACTGCTGAAGTATGTCTCTTTCATCAAAGATGAGACAGTTAAAATTCAAAGGTATTTGAGTGGACTACCAACATTTATCAGTGACAAAATAAAGTATGATGATCCTAATACTTTGGAAGAGACCCTTAGGAGATCTAAATTCCTATATGATCAACATAAAACAAGGCCAACTTTCCAAAAGGCATGGGAAGAAAAAACGAAATTCAAGGTGGATCAGAGGAAGAAGGGTTTTAAGCCACCATTCTTCAGAAATAATCCACAAGAGCAAAAAATTCCTAGAGAACCTAGAACGCTTGACATTGGAAGTCAAAGGCCATGGCAGCCACCCATGCAATGTTGGGGTTGTAAAGGAGATCATAGGTTTAGAGATTGTCCTCACAGAGGTGAAACGGGAAGGACTGTTCACAATGTACAGTAAGATGAAATAGTGAGGGACATGGGAAGAAATGTGCCAATGATATATGCAGCCCTAGATAACAAGCAAGTAGAGTATCAGTCGCACATGATTGAAGTAGAAGGTACGATTAACAACCGAACCATTACTATTTTAATTGATTCAGGAGCTAGTCATAGTTATATAGATCCTAAGATGGTAGAAAGTTTGCAATTTCCAAAAAGTAAACATGGGAAATCTTGGTTGGTACATTTGGCTACAGGATCCAAAAGAAAAGTAAATGAGATGGTTAAGTCATGTCTTATGAACATGAACGGAATAAACACCAAGGAAGATTTGAATATCTTACCTTTAGGTTCTTATGAATTTCTAATTGGTATGGATTGGTTCGACCAACATCATACTCTTCTAGACTATCGTAACAAAGCATTCACTTTCTTGGATGAAGAGGGGAACCAAAGGAAAGTGCAGGGAATTCCCAGAGTAGTAATCGTTAGAGAAATTTCAGCATTGCACTTGAAGAAATGTTATAGAAAAGGATGTCAAATATTTGCAGCTCATATGGAGGACACACCTAAAGACAAGGTGCCAAATTTGGAGGATTATGCAGTCCTGGAAGAGTTTGAAGATGTATTCAAGGAAGTTCCAGGACTATCCCAAAGAGAGACATTGATTTTTCTATAAATCTGACACCAGGAGCATCTCCAATGTCAATGACTCCTTACAGAATGAGTACACAAGAATTGAAGGAGTTGCAAATGCATCTTGAAGAAATTATGAAAAAGGGATATATACACCCAAGTGCATCACCTTGGGGTGCACTAGTCTTATTTGTGAAAAATAAATATAGAACATTAAGATTGTGCATTGATTTTAGACAGTTGAATAAAGTGACTGTTAAGAACAAGTATCCTCTACCTAGGATTGATTATCTTTTTGATCAATTGAAGGATGCAAAGATATTTTCAAAAATAGATCTCAGATCAGGATACCACCAGGTAAGAATTAAAGAGGAATATATCAACAAGACCGCCTTCAGGAAAAGGTGTGGTCATTATGAGTTCATAGTGGTGCCATTTAGGTTGTCAAAAGCACCAGTTGTTTTCATGTGCTTAATGAATGGTGTTTTCTGAGAATATTTGGATAAGTTTGTCATTGTCTTTTTGGATGACATTCTTATATATTCTAATTCAAAAGAAGAGCATGAAAATCATTTGAGGATGGTGTTGCAAGTATTAAGAGAGAGCAATTGTATGCCAAATTGAGCAATTGCTCATTTTATCAGGAACACATTCATTATTTGGGGCATATCATTTCCAAGGATGGGATAGTTGTGGACCTTGAAAAGATTGAAGCCATTAGGGAATGGTTAGTTCCAAGGAATGTGACTGAGATCAGATCATTCATGGGCCTTGCAAGCTACTACAGGAGATTCATTGGAGGATTCTCAAAAAAACGACATCCAATTACTTCCTTGCAAAAAAAAAAAAAAAGGTGTGAAGTTTCAGTGGACATTGGATTGTGAAAAGAGTTTCCAACAGTTGAAACAATTATTGACAAGTGCTCCAATTTTAAGGATTGAAAATCCAAACCAAGACTTTATCATATGCACAGATGCATGTAAGGAAGGACTTGAAGGAGTCCTTAGTCAAAATGTATTTGTGATATTTTATGAATCTAGGAATTTAAAGGAACATGAAAGAAACTATGCCACACATGATTTGGAGTTGGCAGCCATAGTGCATGCCTTGAGGAAATGGAGAGACTACCTCATGGGAAGAAGGTTCGAGTTAAGAACATACCACAATGGTCTGAAATATTTATTTGATCAGCCAAATCTAAATGCTAGGCAAAGCAGGTGGTTGGATTTACTAAGCAAATATGATTTTGATATAAAGCATATCAAGGGAAAAAAAGAATAAAGTGGTTGATGCACTCAGCAGGAGGGTGAATGAAATACATGCTACATCCATTAGCATGTATCAAACTGATATTAAAATAAAATTTTGGGAAGCTACGAATGCAGACTTGCATTACAGAGAATTGGTAGCAAAGCTACAACAAGGTGAGATACCACATAAATTGGATAGTTATAAGTTGGGAGTAGATGGAATACTGCTGCACAAGAATAGGATTTTTGTACCAAATGCTCAGGACTTGAAACGTCTAATTTTGCATGAGATGCATAATGTCCCTTATGCAGGGCACCCCAGATATCAGAAAACCATAGCAGCAGTCAAAAGCCAATACTTTTGGCCAAGTATGAAGAAAGAAATTGTTGAATACATCGCTAAATGTATGGAGTGCCAGAAATTTAAAGCTAAGCATAGGTACCCAGTAGGGTTGCTGCAACCCTTAACCATTCCTGAATGGAAGTGGGAAGTAGTAACAATGGATTTTATTATGGGATTACCTAGAACAAACAAACTACATGATTCAATCATGGTAGTGGTGGACAATCTTACAAAAGCTGCCCATTTCATCCCATTGAAAACTACTCATAAGGAAGATGGTGTCATTGAGATTTTCATAAAAGAAGTGGCATGATTGTACATAATTCCTAAAACAATTGTGTCAGATAGAGACCCAAAATTCACCTCAAATTTTTGGAAAGGATTGTTCAAAGGATTCAAAATGAATATTAACTTTAGTACAACTTATCATCTTGAGTCTGATGGACAGACAGAGAGGGTGAATAGAGTAATAGAGGACATACTGAGAATGTATGTGATGGACAAACCATCAAAATGGGAAGACTACCTACACTTGGTAGAATTCTCTTACAACAATGGGTATCAGGCATCATTGAAGATGAGCCCATTTGAAACACTTTATGGCAGAAAGTGCAATACTCCAGTAATCTAGGATAATCCAGTTGATAGAACAATAGTTGGGCCAGAGTTGCTTAGGGAGATGGAGAATCAAGTGATAAAAATTAAGCAAAATTTGAAAGCATCCCAAGAGGGGCAGAAAAGTTATGCTGATAAAAATAGAATCCACGGAGAATTCAAAGTGGGTGATCATGTTTTCCTGAAAGTAAAAGCTAACAGGAGCTCCTTGAAATTGGGAAGCTGCGCCAAGTTGGCAGCCAGATTTTGTAGACCATTTGAAATCCTAGAGAGGATTGGTCCAGTTTCTTATATGATTGCATTGCCTACATCTATGCCTGTTCATAATGTATTCCATGTATCATTGCTAAAGAAATATATACATGATGTTAATCATGTTATTGATTGGAATATGATTCAGGTGGAGCAAGAAGGTGCTTTCAAAGTGCATCCAGTGTGCATTCTGGATTCGAAAACCAAACAGCTCTGGAATCGATCCATAGGACTTGTAAAGGTCCAATGAACCTGGTACGGTCCCGAAGACACTACTTGGGAACATGAGGATGCGATGCACATAGAATATCTGCATATGTTTGAGAATTCTTAGAATTTTGTTGTACAAGTGTACATGATGCATTGAGGACAATGCATAAATAAAGGGACGGGATTGTAACATCCCTCGGTTGAACCCAATTGTAAATATAAACAAGCATACTTAAGCTGGTGAGCTATTTTGACATCATTTTGGCAAGGCCTCTATCAGGGCATAGTGCATGAAGCTAGTGTGTAGTAAAGTGTTGTAACATGCACATTTCTAGGTACACACGCAGTAACTAAAGAGCACACAACCTTGACGTTAGTGAATATAGCACATAGTAATTAAAGTGTGGGCAGTATTCAGGTCAACGAACCTTTATGTATATAATATGCATTTATAGGCTAGTGAGCCAGTATTATAAGTTGGATGCTTATGTTTTGGAATTAGGCTAGAACGGCTAGATGTGAAAGGCCAGTGTGCCTATTTTGTATATGTCTGATGATTAATATAAAATATATCGCTATGCGCAGACCGACTATGATAAAAGAGAAGGGGGATTGAATTCCACCAGTTAGGGAAAGGGAGAGCCAAAAAGGGAATATTATATTAATATTTCCTTAAGACATAAAGTAAGGATAATTATTTTATCCTAAGTCCTGAAGTCGGGGACAAGTGGACAAAAGTAACTTCTAGCATGAAAACTGTCTAGTTGGGGACATGAATACTTATTGTCGGGACTCAACTTAGTTGGGGGGGGGGGATCATTGTTAGGGGACTTTTTCCATCTTCCAGACCATCATTTTTGGGGAAAATTGCTTACCTTCATTCTGTAAATCATTCATCCATGATTCCATGACCATTTTTCCATTTCCAAAGTCCTATAGCTTTGAACATTCATTTCACTATACCAGAACCCATATCCATGACTATTCATGTCCGTGTAGTTGGTTAGCATTGGAGCGGGATTGAAGAAGCGGGTTGTCAGGCGTGTGAGAGGTTGAAGAAGCGGGTTGTTAGGCTCGTGACCAATTCTCTAAGTGGGAGGATTTTTGTGGATTGACTTCCTAAAGGTGTTAAACTATAGTTACAGTGCCCGAAGACTTCCAATTCGGCCTGTTGCTGAAACCCTAGAAGGGAAGTGGTTTAGCCGAGGGATTGTTGAGCAGAGAAGGTCCACATTTCCTTGGGTGGGAGAGGCATGTGGGGAATGAGGGATTGTAAGTTGTTGGTTGAGAGAGCACCATGACGAAATATTTCTTGTTGTCCATGAGCCATAGCCTGGTTAGGAATCCCTTTACCTGGGTGGAGTTCAGTCCCAACTCGGGGGTGACTCACTATTGAGAGTGATGAACAGTGTATTCTAAGGCTGGGAGGTTTGTGGAAGGTCTGCACACAGTCGGTGATGTTCATACCAAAGATAAGTACCAATTGTGTATTAAAATGACATGTTACATTGTTATTTAACGTGTTTGATTATGGGTTACCTACAATTCATGCTTTATAACTGTCTGTGTGTTTATGGATATTCCTGTATATAGTGCATTACAGAGGTTGTCGTTATTTCGTTATGAAATGGTATGTTACTTTATGTATTGTCTGTCATGTTACATGTAAAGCTTCTGCAAGAGGGTTGTGTGTGAATGAGTAATTACATGTAGTTTGATTTGTATATATGCACACAAGTATATGTTTTTTATATGTAAATATTGTGTAGTATAACTCAGTAGAATACTGGGTATGTACTGTAAGTTCCACAGTGAGGTAACGAGGGTGTTACTTGGTGTGTTTTGTGATGTCTCCCAGCTTGAGTGAGTGTGTTAGTGCGCACGTGCGCGTGTGTGTGCGTGTGTGTGGGGTCGGGGGACGTTACAGTCTTCCATTATGAGAGAAGAGAGCGAGTCTCTTTTGAGCACTAGCAGAAGGCTCAGCCAGGTTGATCGAACCAATACTCAAGATGAAGTGAGCTTAGGGTTCCGGGAGGTTCCCAGGAGAAGATCTTCTAGTTCGAGTTATGTGAAGGTGTTGAGGATGGCTCCAGGTTCAAAGGGAGATCCTACAAAGAACAGTGTGATGGGACCAGATGATGGATATGGTAGTGAGTACATCCCTCGCTAAGAGGGAGTGTTATATTTTTATCTCGGGAGGTACTCCGCATGTTTTGTCTTGTATGCAGATGTTACCTTAATATTTACACTACCAATGACTTAACTTTGTAATAGGTTTTATAAAGTTGTTTTAAGTGGTTCTTTTATTAAAGTGACTTTTTAATAAAGTGTACCTTCTATTTTTAATGTGACTTTATTTTCATAAAGCACTTATGTAATAAAGTGAAAATCACTTTAATTTAAATGAGACATTTTGGAGGGAATGGATCATGACCCTTGATCTTGAAAAAGGCAAGATCTAATCTTAGCCTTTGGATTTAGGGTTGGGGAAGGTGAAAAGACACTTTGGAGGGAAAATGTCATTTTCATATTTATAAAAGAATGCATTGGGTAGTGTGCAAGACATGTTGAGAAGACATCGGGAGGAGAGTTAGAGAGATTTTATGAGTAAGCTTGAGAGAGGAAAGTTAGCAGCAAAGAGGGCATGTTTTCCAAGGAAGGAGGGCACAAATCCCAAGATACGTATTTCTAAGAGTTTTGGGTCGAAATATTTTTTTGCTGTGGGAGGTCGTACTGTACGAATTTTTATACTCTGTACAGTTTTTACAATTTTGTACAGTTTTTACGATTCCGTACAGTCCATATAGATTTGGCACAAAAATTGAGGCATTTTGGGCATGGTTTTCGAGGTGGATTTCAGAATTTTGGTGGTTTTTTATGGTTCGTATGGAACAGTCCATACAACTAACTATGGGCATGGAAAATGAGGTATGGAGGAGATCGTACAACAATACTATTTTGGCACAGAAAATGAGGTAGATTTCTGTGGGACAGATTTGGTGTTGTGAGGTATTTTCCTTGGCTGGAAATGTGGTTTTTCTATTGTTTTGTACTTTCCTGAAGACGAATAATAATATCTCTCTCTCTCTCGTTGGGTTTCCCCACATTGGGGTTTTCCCTGGCATTTGCCTAAATTTCTGAATGTTATGGGTTGTTGTCCACTGTGTTATTTCCGCTGCTATTTTTCTTAGCAATGTGTATTTCTGGTTATGGTAATTTCTGAATGTGGGTTTAAGGAATTTATGAAATTTATGAATAGAGTTATCTATAGGTTGCTAAGTGTATGACATAAATTTCATTTCCTGATTTTTGTCATTAAAAATCTACATTTTGTTTTTTATGGTGATGATTTATTCATGCTGTTTATTGTTGAGATATGATTACATTATAAATGAAAGTAATGAATATTGCATAAGTGGTGATTTCTAACAAAGGTGCTTTGTAAATAAGTTTTGAAAAGACCCCTACATTGATTCACCCCCCCCCACCCACCCTCAGTGTGGTCGGTGTGTCCAACAATTGGCATCAGAGTAGAACTTTATCATAAGCCTTACAAGCTTGAAGGAGATCCATGGACACACAAATGGATGAACATGCACATGAATTTCCCCTATTTGATGAGACAAATTACTCGGCATGGAGAATAGGAATGAAAGGGTTTTTTAAGACAAAAGGAAAATGTATTTGGAATGCAACTATTTCTTGATCAATTCCCTTGAAGAGTATGTCAAATTTTGCAGCACAAAAGGAAGCAAAGAAAAATGATGCATTATCTCTCAATAACATTTCCAATGGACTCTCAAGTTTTGTTGAAGAAAGCATGCGAGAATGTACTTCCACCAAGGATATATGGTTGAATCTAGAGAAGGTATATCAAGTCAAAGAATATAATTCCATCATGGAAAATGAAGGTAAAGACTCTCCAAAATATTCTTATTACAATAATCCTAGTGAAGTTGAATGTTTTCTTACAAATGAAGAAGACAATATAGTAGAAGTTTGTGTAAATGAAGAAGAAGAGTTGTTGAAGTTTAAAGAAAAAGATTTATTTGAGTTAGGTGATTTTAGCATGGAAATAGGACATTATTCAATTGTTTATGAGTATCTTGAAAAATGCATTAATTAAGTCCTAGAAAAGTACCCAAAGCATATCATGGAGCTAAATCAAATGCTCAAAGAACAAGAAGAAGGAAAAAGACTCAATTAGAAGAAAAAGAAGAAGAGATCAAAAGACTAAAGAATAAAATAATTAATCAAGCATAAGAAAAGAAGAAGGTGTATGATAAGCTTAGAAAATTATTGAAGTTAATGTCAATATTAAGACAAAAATTGAAGAATCCAAAAGAATAGAGGAACTATTGAAGAATCAAGTAAATGAAAAGGAAGAGTCATGCCATAAGTTGGAAGCTGAGTTTGTTCATCTTAGAAAGAAAGTAGAGAAGTCAAATACTCACATCAAGTTCATGAACAACTCAACAATATTGGATGAGATCCTAGAGAGCCAAAGGTCTCCAAATGATAAATCAAGTCTTGGATACAACAAGGAAGCTTCTCACCTTGAAGCAAGCACTTCTAAGAAGCATGAGGTAAGTCCTTCATTCTCAAAATGTGGAAGCAATGTTGCAAGTCAACCATCTACGCAAAAAAATGAAACAACAAGGAAGACATCAAGAAGCCATATTTACAGCTCAAAGAAAATTCAGAAGAGAGACACCTTCAAGGTGGACACCAAATCAAAGGTATGAAAAAAACATTCATGGTCATTGCTACTCATGTAATGAATATGGTAAAAAATCTTTAGATTGAAGAAATTATGCTAGGAAATATAATGGAAGGTTTCATAACACCCTAAGGTGTTGGATATGTAATCAAGTGGGACACATTGTTGCTCATTGTCACACCATGAGATGCTATAGTTGCAGTGGGTTTGGACACAAATCCCTGGATTCTTGGAACGCAAGAAGACAATCCATGAAGAGTGCATCATATAGCATGACAAGAAGAGCACATGAAGCTAGGAAGGAAGACAATGTTGAAAATATGGAAGCTCAAAGCTTAATTTCTAAGAAGCTAATACAGCTTGAGAAGTGGGTGAAGAAGATTGAACAACCAGAACAGAAAGACAACCATGAGGTAAGCTCAATCTTGACATTTTTCAGAATCATATGTGGGCTCCCATGGAAGAAGTAACATGCATACATGAGTTGTCTATGTAATAGGTCCTGTATATGTGGTAACATCCTTGGAAGAGAAGGTTATGCAGATGATTTGTGGCATGATTTGATGATATAACTATGTTTTTGTAGGATCTGACATGGTTTGTTGCAGGTTTTCATGATTATATGCTTGCATATATGTATGTATGTTGATGAAATAATACTAATATGCATATGCTTGATGCCTATCTCGGATGCATAATACTAAATCTAGAGTATGGATTGAGGCATTTTTTGTTGAGGAACAATGTTGGTTATGAAAGTGAAGTTATGGCACTTTGGTTATGAGATATATCATGATGATGTGTGTTAGGGACCTAACCCCTCAGGTAGGTAGAATAATATATTCTGATGTAATAAAGATCAATGTTAATAAGGCCTAGCAATAAGGAAGAACAAGTCGAATGTAAGAAGACCTAATAGAAGCTTCCTCTTCTAGAAGGATCTTCCTCTAGATGGTTCTTTTTATAGACATATTTAGTATAATTAAGAGTCGAGGGTATGAGAACTGATGTCTTGGATATTATTGTAATAAAGCTATGATCTGCTAAAGGTTTCCCCCTCGAAGAGGCAAGTGAACATTTCTCTCAGCAATCTAAGTGTTCTTTCTGGTGTTATTCCGGTATAATTTTGATATTATTGTAGTGTTGTTCTGGTTATATTGTTTCTCATCTGCCATTTCTAGCATTTTATTTCTATTCTCCATAATTTTTACATATGGAATATTACAAGTGGTATCAGAGCACTTTCCTCAGCAAGAAATTGTGGGTTAATTTTTTTTTCAGGGTAGAGATGTATTTCGGCGTCTTTAAGCTATAGAGATATGTTGTTATGCACATAAATCTGCGGTCAGGGATTCATACACACAAGAAATACAAGTGGTACTTACGCACACATCTATTGGCCACCCATGTAACCCCTGTTGGTACCCCTGTTGTAGGAAAATCTCCTTGCGGACAGGTAGATTGCCTCTAAGAGCTTGACCCGAACTCTAAGACAGAAAATGCTTAATGTGGACACTGAATTCCTTTCAAATCTATCCAAACTAACACATGAGAAGGAAAGAGAACATAAGTACCTCTTTATCGATGTTTGTCCCTGCACGCTCTGAGTTGCACTCCGATCCTTTGCTCCTCGCTGAGTCCTGTAGAAAAACAAGATACTACCACTTCCTACTCTATTGATATTAGCTTGAAAACAGATCTATCTATCAATGATAATTTCATGTAACATCATACACAAACTAGAAAGAAACAGGCCAAGCGTTTCATATTAATGAGAATAACGACAACAGTACTTACAATCGTAGATGCGAATGCGACAACTTCGTTGAGTCCTCTTCGTCTAACCCTTGCTCGAAAGATCCACAACCTGGATAATAGCAGCTTCAGTGATCACTCTCCTTTGGCTGACTATGTGTTTCCTATGAGATCATAGGTTTCATGCTAGAAATTCTTCCCCCAATCAACTCTGTTCCATCACCACTTATGAGATCATAAGTTTGGTGTGATTCTCCATTTCCAATCCCCTTTCACCATTAGAAAGATTGCTTATATAGCCTTGGAGAGGCTTTAACCACTTGATATATCCTTGGGGAAGTTGAGTATTTTCCTCCTTCAGTTGAGGATCTTCCCTAGGATCATGGCTGGACTAGGGATTCGAATCCAACTGCCTTCCAAGAATGAAAGGATCCTTCCCCCATTCATCTCAACAACTTAACCACTTCCCAGAATAGGTAGCGCTCCCTCAAAAGGGACATCAGAGCACTGTAGCACTCCCTAGTAGGATTTAGGGGGGCATCAGTGCTCTCAAAATATATAGCACTCCCTCAAAAGGGCCAGGGGAGCTTTATAATGCTCCCAGATAGTGTAAGGGGGAGCGTCGGTGCTCCGAGAAGAGGTATAGGGGAGCGCTCTCCTCCAAAACTCAGTTTTTGAGGTGCTTTCATATGGAAAAATGTTTGCAAGCCTACTGACTCATTTCTCCTCTTCCAAATCAAATGTTTGAGGTGTTTCAAGTGTCCTCCTCATGTCATTTACAGGCACGACATAGGCATCATGGCAGCATGCTTTCTTTGACACCTGCGACACTTGTGAGCAACATGCGACACTTGCGACCTTGTGAGAAAAATGCGACACTTGCAACCTTTGTAATGCCGACACTTGCGACACTATCAAAGTGAGTATTTTTGATGTGTAAAAGATTTCCCCCCAAAGTATGAAGTTAGAAGATGCCAACTGATAACTAAAATGCTTTGTAGATGTTCAAGAAAGGGTATAGACTTGGAGAACCTGACGGAAGCTACACATTAACATCCAACAAATATCATGACATATTTCAAAACCCAAGGTAGGCATACCTATGCTTGGGTGATCAAGACTTGCAAGATATGGCCGCCATAAAATACACCGTGGATCCATAATTGTATTGATAAGAAGGTATAGCCACCGAAGATACAATGTGGATCTATACTCTGATGACTCGGATTGATCATAGCCATGAAGAATACACAGTGGATCTATGAGATGACAAGACATAGCCACGACCAATACAAAGTGGATCTATGTAACCGTGTATGTGTTCTTTGTCCAATAAAAACTCCTTCGCAACCAGGGCAAAGCATATATCAAAGTGGTCACTCAACCCAAGGTCTTATTACCAATCTCAATGTGGTACGATTCTAACCATGTGAATAGATGTCTTGACATTGAACATGGTAGAAACCACTTGATTACCGGTCAATGGTGTGAACCGTTAACAAGTGCGAGGGAAATCACCATTAATGTCAATGATTTCCAAGGTACCCTAGTACATTCCAGCAAATGTGAATACATGAGCTGAGGTCAAACATCTGTGGAATCATTCGATCAGAGGTCAATGATGTAAACCTACTGTCAAATGTGAGGAGGCCTGCCATTGAGGCATGCAGGTCCCAAATTACCAACCGATTTCTAAGTCTGATTCCCAGATAATGTGTTGAAGTCGACAGGAATAGACTCGTCGAGGGAGGGCCTTGATGTATCCCCCATCAACGACACGAAATAGACATAGAGATGTAATTGGTAGATCAAATGGACATGGATTGACACAGGTTTTGAGGCAATTTATTTGGGATGGATGACTCTCAAGGTGGATACTTCCCTTGAACACTGAGGCACAACAACAAAACATGACATGGACCAAAACTTGATGATACAGTGGATGTTGTGACTTGCGTCGGGTGATCCAAAGGAGTGAAAGAAACTCAAAGGATTGGCTTAGTGCAGAGGTTCAATGGATTATAATGCGTGCATATGACAAAGTGTTGTGTTCAAGGGCGAATCTAAGAATTTCTTAATAATATTCTCAAGAGACTGCTTGGCTTGCTTCTTTCAATTTTTCCCCCATCCAGATAGATGAGTACCTCTTTTTGATTTAACGAGCTCGAGGAGGGTAACACATGCTTGATATAACTCACCTTCGGTAAGTTCCTCTTCCTTTGTTTAAAAAACTAGAAGAATTAAGGGTTCGGTCCCATGTGGGCCTTTCGATGTGTGCTTTACCGAGTCCACAGATAGAAAACTCGAAGGTTTTTCAGGATTATAGAGTTTGGAAAAACACTTAAAAGAGAACTCTCTCAGTTCCTTTTTTGTACAGTAGTCTAACGAGACCGAAAAAGGGGTAAACTATCGCTCGAAAGACATCCTTTCTGACCTTTTAACGAGTGTGAAAGGAAGCAAGGTCACTCGACAATCATTTCATATTTAGAGAGTCTAAAAAGGGTTTAAAGTAGACTCTAGGGGGGTTCCTTTTTCGTGTATTCGTGTATCCGTACGGGTTTGAAAAGGAGATAAAATTTTACCCAGTTTCATTCTCATGTATTTACGAGCATGAGAAAGAACAAATACTAAGCTCGGTATGCCCCCAGCTTGAAAGCTGGTGGCTTAGCTCCAGAATGATCATCAAAGGCTAGAGACATGCCCCCCCAAGCTTCAATTCATTCATCGACTTTGAGGTTGTCACCAATTTCTGTGCTAGATGGAGAAAAAGGATACAGGTGGATGAAATGAAGGTTCAAAAATGAGATCTAATGAAAGACTCGACTCGACATCTACAAGATCTAGCGAAAGACTCAATTTGAAGGGAGAGGTGATTGTTTCATTTTTTAATGAGCTTGACACAGGAAAAGAACTATGCTCAAGGTTCCAAGTTTGATCCCCAGATTGCTGTTTCATTTTTTAACGAGCTTGCTACAGAGAAGAAAACTATGCTCAAAGCCTCTGTTTCATTTTTTAATGAGCTTTCCACAGAGAAGAGAAACTATGCTCATGACCTCTGTTTCATTTTTTAACTAGCTTTCCATAGAGAAGATAAACTATGCTGATAGCCTCTGTTTCATTTTCTAACGAGCTTGCCATAGAGAAGAGAAACTATGCTCATGGGTTCTTCTTTGATCATGGATTCCAAGAGGATAATGCTCTGGAAGGATACCACGTCAAGGGACAAAACTCAGTCATGGATTCTAAGAGATCTTCACTAGATGGAAGATAATCACTTTGGAAGGAACACATGTTGAGGGTTGTGACAGGGGTAAGGAGATTGAGCTCCAATAACCCTACCGAAGAGATCACCATGTCAACTATCGGATACAAATCATCAGAAGTTGAGGTCACGGGAGACAATGCCACATAATTGATATGCAGCGGGGGTGATACTATCTGCATATAAGAACCACTTAGGGAGGTAACCCAATCAGAGCTGATGAATGAAAGTTGATCAATAGTCACAATTCTTCCATCGTGAGGGAAAAATATCAAATGGAAAAGAGTGAATACAAGAGCTTTCATAGCATAGACATAATCCCGCCCAAGGATTAAATTGAAATCCAAGGGGTCTCAGACTACCATGACATTGATAAAGATAGTTTTCCCTCCCAAAATCACAGGAAACTGAGGAAGGATCCCTAAAGGTTGACTAGTTCTTCTGTTAAAAGATAATAGATTTTTTGTAACCGGTGCAAGCTATGGACAACCCAAAGCGTACCAAGCAACATAAGACAAAATACTAACGGATGCACCTTCATCTATCAATGTTTGAGGAACGTCCCGACCATGAACCTGTACTATAATCTGGAAAGGAATGTGGGAGGGAAGACGAGGTCTAGTTAGCACACCCCAATCTAAAAGGATGGCCTCATTACTTGGAGGGGGTTTTGTAGGAGAAGGAGGAATGCCCCCCGGTACGGTAGAGTCGGTATTAACGAGAAAAACATGTGTAGTATTGGGTTTACTCTCTAGAAAGAGAGTAGGATCGACCGATGATTGGATTGGATCAACCAATGGTGGACTTATATAGACCACTTTATCACTCTTCAAAGGAAGAGTGGGACAGACCGAGGAAGGGACTGGATTAGTCACTTTGACATTCCTCAATGGAGGAATGGGATCAACCAATGGAGAAACTAGATCGACCACTTTGACACTCTTCAGAGGAAGAGTGGGACTAACCGAGGAAGGGACTCGATCAGTCACTTTGAAATTCCACAATGGAGGAATGGGATCGACCGATGGTGAAACTAGATCAACCACTTTGACACTCTTCAGAGAAAGAGTGGGACTGACCGAGGAAGGGACTGGATCAGTCACTTTGACATTCTCCAATGGAGGAATGGGATCAACCGATGGTGAAACTGGATCAACCACTTGAGTTTCATTCTCCAAGGGAATAATGGGGTCGATGGGTGGAAATGGATCGACCGCTTTGGTGTCACTCTTTTGATGAAGAGCGGGGATAATCGGTGACGGAACTGGAGAAGCTACTTGGGTTTGTGGTTCAATCAAGGAGGAAACTAGATTGACCACCTGATCAACCGGACTGACCAGGGATGGAGCCGGATTGACCAGTCCATCAACCAATGATGGGTCAGGGGAAATCTTATGATAACCTTTTGGAAGTTGAAGTTTTTCCAAAAGAGAAGAAGACTCGTCCATGCGAGAACAAAGGTGAGAGTAATGATTACCTTTACATAACATGCAAGGGAACTTGAAAATTTTCTTCTTCTTACCAACCTGAACATCACTAGTTGATGGGGTGTCATCGACATGACCGACAGAGGCCGATGATGTGGAGGACCACATTTCTAAGACCTGGGTAAGACCGGGGCAATCCCTTAGAATGTGGTCACCCTTACAAAGGATGCAAGGGAATTTGGGTTTTGGATTCTTCATTTTAATCTTGTTGACCTCATCAACACTCCCAGTACTATTAAAAGTAACTGGTTTCTTAGAGCCAACATATGATGTTGTTGGGGTCTTGGTACTTTTCGTGCTCTTCTTCTTCTTCTCTTTTCATTTCTTCTTCTTTTGATCAGCCTGGCTACTTGCTTTAGAGCTTTCACTAGGCAAAGAAGGAGAAATGGAAGGAGACTTGATGAGCGAAGAAGGCAAAAAGTCGACATGAGGTTGATGTGTGGGTGGTGTATTGACATCCAAAGTATTAGGTGCAACTGAAACATTGGGAGGATTCGAGATCAATGGAGTGGGGAACAACCAAACTGGTAATCCAATAGTGAGTCGTGGAAGACTCATTGTGGCAACATATGGAGGACCAAAGTTTCCAAATGAAGGAGAGGTATAAGGTTCCCCAGAAGAAGGGTTTCCTCCATTGGTACTCCCAGGATTCGATGCCATTAACACTGACTCAATCTAAGGTCCACTAAGTAAAACAAAAAACACACGCTAAGAATATAAGAAGAAAACAATCAAACAAACCTTCCTACGATGAAACCACTAGTTGGTGATGAAATCCAACGTCGCGAGATCAAAATAGGAAGGGACGGGGATAGAGCGGGTGGATCAGTTACGTTGGTGACCTGCTTAATGGACTTATGCCTTGGTGCAAGCTTCCACGCAGTAATTGTGGATTTACCCTCCAAGGAGCCCGAGTGAGTTTGACCAATGTATGTTCCAGGTACAGTGAGACTTCCCTTCACTGTCACCTTGTGTGAGACTCTAAATATTATGGCCACTAAGGTTACCAATTCATAGTTAGCCCCTGGGCGGGAACAGTCGACTGTCCGATCCGAACATACGGGCAAGGTATAGAGCCTAAAATCAACTAAAAGCATTCCATGTAGTAATTATGGATTTACCTTTAAGTGATCCCCATAATACGATCTGACCACCATAATCAGTTAAACCACGGAGGGTTATTCCCCGTAGCTCACCCGAATGAAACCTCGTGCGTAACCCCTGTGTGAGAGGGGGATCCCGGGCAGACTAAATACGACAATTGGATTTAACTCTCCCTACCGCAAGATACTAAGTTTGTTTGATAGATTTGGAAATTTATCCTTTCAACCTATTCCAAAGCCCTACACCTTAAACTAATGTAGGT